>JAQZBX010035423.1:0-24585 GCA_029593785.1 Cabassous unicinctus
TAGTGGAGACATACCACATAAAATTCTGAGTTTCCTGCTTTGCTGGCAGCAGGCTTAGAAACATGGACTTGGTCAAAGGAGCAGTACATCAGGTTTATAGAACAATGCTCAAATGAAGCAAACATCTTCAGAACAAAAGAACCACTAAATGCAAATGTTGTCAGAGCACTGACAACTTCACAGTAATGCAAAGAAGAGCCTAATAAAGCTTCTTGTTCACCTGGGTTTCCTTGGCAATCAAAGCACACATCTGCAGTGATCATGTGAATATTTGCCATTCTGCCTATGAAATTCTGAAGGCCAATCAGATATTTCAGGGTCATGATGTCCCTGGTGTTATCTGGGCCAAAGTATCATCAATTCAAGGTATTTTCAATAAGCCAGTCATCCATAACCATCATAATGCTACAATCTGCTTCATGGTATGGATTCAGAGTATTGGCTACCCAACTCCAATCACAGGGGAACAAATGAGATTTTAAGTACTGACTGAGACTTGCAGTAAAAGCACCATGAGCTTCACAAAGGTCTAGAGAACTCAGTTTTCCATTCTGAAAATCTTCCTCTGGAATAAGCAGAAAACTGCATGAAAACTCATAAAACTTACACCAGGCTCGAGTACAAAGTTCAGCATTCACATAATTTCTCATGTGAGAAATTATTTTTCCAGGTTTCTTAGTGAAGGCAGTGTGCTCCTGGCACTCATCCAGTGTCTTATCACTCAGTAGGAATTTTATTTCATTTAGAAAGTTCTTCAAATCAAGAAATGCATGTAATTATGTGTGGTAAAAGGTTAAAATCTCATTGGCATCTGTTAACTGCCACACATTATTAAGTGGCTAACCATAATGAAAAACTCTTGGCAAAGAGTTCAAAAGTGTCAGCAATGACATCTGGGCTAAACATCTCAGAACTTGCTATCTGAGGAATGGAGGCTTTTTGCACTTAATCATTTTCAAAATAAATTAAAACTTTTGCTCATGCCCATTTCAGTCTACTGGGTGAAGGAAAAATGTGCTTCATTTGCTCTCCCAAGGAGGGGTCATTCTCTACTTCTGCTCCCAAGGCTGCTTCCAGAGTTGGCTGCTCCTTGGTGCATCAGCGCCCCTGGGCACAGGGAAGGGAGGTGGTGTGCCCAGAGGCCAGAAGGCAGGCCAGACCCAACTTAATAGTTGTTTCCACAGCTTTCCCACTGTTCTGTCACAGGCCACTCTTGTTTCCTGTGGAATGCTTTGAAGGCACACACTTGCCAACTGCCAGTGCTCCACCTAGGGTCTAAATGACATTGTATTCCCATTACTGAATGTACATAGGAGTCCAGGTCATTGATATGGTTGGCTATGTGGTCTGTGACTACAGCAGGTGGTGTCCACCTGGGCTGCTGCCCTGTTTGATTCTTAAGCTACTGGGGGTCTGCATGGGAGATCTGTCTGGACTGGCAAATCTCTTACCTTCTCTTTTGGTGGTGCTTTTCCTTCTATTCAGGGTTTGTGGAGTCTTTCTCCAGTCTTTTTAAAAAATTTGTTTTTTTTTTAAGGAAGCTTTAGATTACATAAATGTACACTAAAAATATAAGGGATTCCCATATGCCCCACTCACTCCCCCTCTCACATTTTCCCACATCAACAACATCTGAAGAGGTTTCTGAGTTAACTCTTTCCTTAAATGTGGACATAGTTTCAAAGAATAGAAAATTAACAGAGAGAAATAGTAAGTTTATATTGGAGAACCCTGGAAGATACCATCTTATCTAATTGATGAAATTCAACATCACCAGTTTTGAGCAGTTTATTGCATGCATACCTGGAATGACACTATGAGAAGGGCACTGTGCCTGTAGTATTCTTCCCTAAAAGGTATTACCATTCTATTCATGAGAAAACTTCAAAAAATCTCAATTTAGGGACATACTGAAAAACACTTGTTCAGTACTCTTCAGAATTGCCAAGGCCAAGAAAAACAAATCATGAAGCAAGAAAATGTATAGACATGAAAACTATGGCAAACCTGGGAACTTGAGTAAACATAGTTTGTTGGATTAGACCCTGGGGCACAGAGAGCACATAAATGAAAAATTTGTTTTCTCAATGAAGTCAATAGTGTATTATCATTGTTGTTATTGTTATTATCATTTATGATGATGTACTTTTGACAGATAGATCAAGAAAATATAAGATATTAATAGTAGGGAAAACTGGGTGAGGAATATACAGGAAACATGTGTTATTTTGCAACTCTTCAGTAAATATACATCTATTCCCAAAAATGTATTTAAAATTAAAACAGAGGGAAACCTCAAATCTGCAAAAAGAATTGGAAGTTCCTTGCCTCAGGCTACAGTCACTTTCAGGTTGCTGTGGAATGGAGATCTTTTCTACATTCCTTCATCAGCATCAAAATAAGGACTCAAGGGGGAAGTGCCTCATTAGGGCCAGGAAAAATAAAGTTGAAGGTGGAATAGAAATGACTCTCTGGAGTGGTCACTCTAGACTCCAAGGTATGCCCTCTCCCCGTGTCCTTAGGTAGTGGGCTGTGACCAGTCACACACATTGTGAAAACAGCCACCTTAACTCTGAAATCAGTTGCCAGGGCCATCATCCCTCCATCAACCCATGCTTCCTTCATTCCAACTCTTCATCCATTTATCCATTCTCCCATCCATCTGATTATGTTGTACATGTTCAAGCATCAATGTCATGGGACAAGTACTTAAATAAGTGTTGGGAACCTGAGAGAGTATAAGGAAATCTGAGCCCATGTTCTCACCAATTGTGATGGTTTGGATTTGTATATACCCAAGAAAAACATGTTCTTAAAGTAAACCCATTTTTGTCAGTGTGAACCCATTTTGATGAGGCTACTTCAGTTAAAGTGTGGCCCATCTCAATGAGGAGGAGTCTTAGTACCATTACTGGAGTCCTTTAAGAGTGGAATGAATTCAGTCATGAGAAAGAGAAAGCCACAGGAAGCAAGAAGCTAAAAAGAACCCAGAAGAGAAAGGAGAGACCAGCAGATACTTACATATGCCTTGTCATGTGACAGAGAAATCAAAGATTTCCTGCAGCTTCTCTTCTGGAAGAAAGCACCACCTTGATGATTTGATTTGAAGATTTCCCCGGCCTCAAGACCATGATTGAATAAATACCCATTGTTTAACCCAATCCATTTCATAGTATTTGATTTGAGCAACTTAGGAAACTCAAACACCAATTTTTCCATCTTTGGGTACAGAGAAGATGATAACATGTTCACACTCTTACTACATTTCTTGAAAGAAAAAAAACAGTGTGTCATGCTAGAGAGTAATAGAGGAGAATGTGGCAGATGCACAGATGTTGAAGTCATCACTTATACGCTCACACCTGAGGATGGCAAACCAGCAGGATGTGAAGGAAAACCAGTAAGGGGTCCCTGGCAAAAGGGCACCTGCTGAAGTTCCCTAAATTCAAACAAACCTGTTGCATTTTTCAGAATGAAGAAGAGCCCAGGGAGGAAGAGACTTCTGATTGGATTTCACATTTGCCCTTGTAAGTACACCTGTACGGTCCACATTGAATGTGGTAACTCTAAAAGCATTGTTTACTCTAAGTTAATGTAAAAAAAAAAAAAAAAAACAATATGCAAATGAACAAGGTGCTGCAAGGCTGACCCTTCTGTGCCTCTCTAGCATCTTTCAAGACCAGGCTCTCTCCTCCTCCCATGGCAGGCTGAGGTTCTCTAACAGATATCCATCAGAAATCAGAATCTGCACCTAAAAACAACCAGGAGTCTGAGGATAATGACAGAAATATAACTCATTAACAAATATTTCCTATTTCAAACTCTTATTTGTAGGGCATTTACATCTCTTTCTTTCTTGCTCTTCTTGGTCTATCTATTTATCTCAACATCATCTATCATTTATCACATCATTCTATCTTTTCTTCCTATCAGCATTTTATCACTTTAACAGATGATCCATCTCCTCTGATGAATCTTTCTTATCTACAACCAAACAATTTATTTTGGAGAATGTTTTCTGCACTTTTTTTAAACAAAATGTAGTAGTTAATTCCATTATTTTAATTCCCTTATTTTAGAGTATGCCTTAGTATGGATGCACCATATTTTCAATGAGGCTCTGTGTTGCAGATGAGGATCTGGAGTAGATATCAGTGTTTCTAGAAAGAACACCGAGGAAGCACAAGGCTAAGGGACTTTTCTCCAAGAAAGTGAATGAACTCACAGCAATTCATGATTTATTTTTAAATACAATGGAAAGATTTTCAGCCTGAAGGTATAGTGGGAATGAATAGATGTAGTATATTAAAAAGTAAGGGAGAATAATTCATAAGTAGTGCCAACACCAAAGGTAGAGGAATCAGAAAACATTATATGGCACATTTGTGAAATATTTGTAATGACATTTTCTGATCACTCTGTTAACCAGGGTACAAGGTTAGTGGGAATCCAGTAAAGTGTGACTTTTGTCCCACTACAATTCCTAGGAAAAGGACTATATCAAGACCTAGATGCATATAAATTCCAGGTATGGAAAATCCTTAATTGTCTTGTCTTCAGTATTTTGGACGAGCATGTGAGATACATCAGGTGTGATGAAATGAGCTCTTCTTCCCTCTAAATCCTCAGTGACTCTCTAATATTACAATAAGAAGAGAAGGCGCTTATCCAGAGGCAATGATGTGCTAAGCTTGTACAACCTCTACCAGAAAAAAAAGATCTATCACTCCCAGGTTGATACTTCCCTGTTTTCTATATAACACCAGTTTTTCTTGTTTAGTTATCAGTCCAGGTTGTAAGCCATGGGCAAGGAGCAATGGGGCATAGTCATTAAACATCTGAGAAGCCAGGTTTCTAGGACCTGACTCTCCTTCAGCTCTTGTTATGTGGTCTTGGGCATGATGGTCACCTCTCTGTGCATCTTTTGCTTCATCTGCCAAGTGGGGATAATGAAATATCCAGCATAGGTTACTGTGAATGCTAGCTCAGTTATATATATTATCGTGTCTAGTAAAGGCTGGGTGTATAACTGATGTTATAGAAATGCTTTAAATGATGGTGAAAATGATGGGTATGGTGGTTAAAATGACAATGATGGAAAAATGACATAAAATCTGTGGCAGTTTGAGATTATTTTATGAATCCCCAAAAGACAGACATATTATATTTTTAAACTAATCTATTCCTCTGACTGTGATACCTTTTGATTGCATTAAATTCAGCTGAGAAGCCTTTGATTAGCTTACCTATTAAGACTGTTATAGAGCTTTTAACTGGACTTTGTCAGTGAGATGGACTCAGGTTGCATCCCAACCCCTTGCTGGGTTTGTTATAAATGGACACATACTCAGTCAGACAAAGGAAAAGGGAGCTCTGCCATTTTTGATCCTGCCATGTGATGAGTCTCAAACAGCTTAAGCCTCAGGGAGAGATGAGCCATTTGCCTGATAGCTTACAGCTGAATGGGAAAGACAGCAGAACAGCCAAGGCTAATATAGGAGACCTGGAAAGAAACAAGCCCTATGCCAGGAGTGAGAGGAATATAGGATCACTTAAGTCCAAAGTATCAAGAGGCTGGGCCCATGGAGCTCAAGTTGAAAGGGCTAGCCCACAGGGGAAGGCTGAAACCTGCTCAGAGATTGGTGGTTATCTTGCTTTACCAAGTGGCAACATGCCAGGATCAATAGTAACTGACTTTTGTGAGAAAGCATCTCTCATGTTGTCTCAATTTAGACTTTTCATGGTCTTAGAACTGTAAGTCATTACCCCAAATAAATCCCTTTACAAAAGCCAACAGAATTCTGATACTTGGCATTAGTGCCCATTTAGCAAGCTAAAGCAAAAGGTACACATATTGGGGAGAAGAAATAAAACTGTCTTTATTCATAGATAACACAATTATCTATATAAACAAGTCCAATATATTGTCATAAAACTCAGTATACTAAAAAACTAAATAGCAAATATAGCAAAGTCACAGGATAAAAGATTAATAAACAAATGCCAATGGTTTTTGTATATGCTAGCAACAAACTGAAATTAGAAAAAAATAATATTATAATGACACTAATAACTGATTACATTTAGCCACCCCAAAAGACATGGAGGAGTACATTCCTAGTATGTCTGAATGAGATCTTACTGTAGAAATAGTATTATTACAGATGGATTTTGGCAAATAATGAGTTTACACAGGTTTAAGTGTGGCACTTAATTCAATATGACTGGAGATCTCATAAGAAGATGAAGTATAGACACAGATATGAGTGTGCTGTGTAACCACTAAGATCAGAATGTCCTGGATTGCTGGCAAGCCACCACCAAAACTAGGAACAGATTCTTCCCTCAAGGCTTAACAGGAATCAGCACTTTGCCAGCACATTTATTTCAGGCTTCTTGCCTCCAGAACTGTGAGGTAATAAATTTCTGTCTTTCAAGCCACCAGAACGTGGCATTTGTTACTACAGCCATAGTAAAATAAGGCAGTGCCAAAAATTAAAATACATAGGTTCTAATCTAACATATATATATATAGGACTTCTATGCAAAAACCAGAGCAGTCTCATGAAAGGCATCATGGCCATGAGTTGGAAGACTCAATATTGTTAAAACCTTAGTGCTCTGTAACTTCACTTGTAGATGCAATACAATCCTGATCAAATTTAAGAAGCTATCTAGAAGAACAGAAGAATTGATTCTAAATTTTATATGGAAATACAAGACACCTAGTAGAGCAAGCAAAATCCTGATGAACAAAAACCAACTTGCAAGGCTGGAGGTCAATATTTAGTATAAAGCCATATTAATGAGGTCACTGTGGTGTTTAAATAGGTTTGGATTTATAGATCAATGAAAGAGAATAAGAAGATGAGACATGGTGGCAGATACCTCAAATTCTGAGACTTGTGAGGCATTGGTAGGACAAGCTTGCCAATCCCTACCACTGCTTGGTCAAAGCTCAGCAATGGCCCAAGTAGACAAGTATTGGGAAGATACAGAATTTTTGATAAATAGCTAAATTTGGCCACGTTTCTCATTATTCCAGAAAACAGACACAGGGATGTGCTGAACCAAGAAATCAGAGCTTTAAAAATGGTAGGAGAAGCTCCTGGCAGCCTTGCAGTCCATGCCCCTGCACCATCCCTGGCATTTTGTGGAACCAGCCTGGTCCCCTATTGTGGATCACTGGCACAATTCTGGAAGGAGTAGAGTAACCCCTCTGACCATAATGGGGTGAATATGTATTAGTTCCAGTCTATCAGGTGGCATGCTGAAAGGCTGAGCCAGGAAACTCCTCTTGGGATGATGCCAACAGAACTTGCTGTGCAAGCTGAAGCAGTTTCAAGAAAGCTAAAGCACTGTAAGAAATAGTTAAGTGAAATGGCCTTGGGGAAAAGGATTACATGTTTTAAGATATATAATAGAGCAGCCAGGAGGGGGAGAAAGTCAGTTTCTTAGGGAGTAGAGAGGGCATGTAGATTCCTGTAAAATGAGGGATGCCTAGGGCCACTAGTGAACACATGGCCAGGACAAGAGTTAGGTAAAGAAAAGAAGAAGAAATAGAGGACACTTCAATTAAATTGTCCTCAGGCTGATCTTCTTGGTAGCAGGGTTCAGACACTCCAGGTCCCACCTTTCTTTTTTCTCATTTCTCTCAGGACAGTTCAGTACCTTCCTTTGAGGTGAAATCTCACGAACACCTTCCAGGGTTCCTGACTACAGGTGAGGCTCTGATTTCATGGGGCATCTGTAACTAGTGGGATGTGGCTGGTTTTTCCAAGCCCACCAGGTGAGCTGACCTCTCAGGGTCAGCCTGCTGTGCATTTGGATCCTGTATAGCTTCAATAAGCCCCACCTATGGTGGAGAAAACAAGAGGAGGCTCCTGGGGGATGCACCTTGGGCCAAGCCAGCCTGTGTCCTCTTCCTTCTCCTTTTCTCTCAGATCATGGTGCTCTACACGGTTTTGGAGAGTGAAGCCTGGGAACCAAAAACACTGAGGAGACTGAGAGAGGAAGGATATATCCATATGCTTGCACTCTGAGAAAAGAAAGTCAGGTTTTTCATTTTCAATTCAGGTAAAATCTATCATAAAATAATTTGTACCAATAATAACTAAACAATTACAAAAATTAAACATTATAATAATAATAATTATTAATATATTTTGCGTGGCCACAGCAAGGACAGAGAATTAGATTCTGAGAATTAACTGCATGGTGTCAGAGTGTTAGCTGAGTTAATATTCATTCATATGTCCAGACTATACAGAAGAACAAAGGGGAGAAAACTATACATGTGTGTATAAAATATCATATAATATAAAAAGTATTGGGAATTTTCTGTGTTTGAAAATTGGAAACACAATGGCATTACTTAGAGTGGATGTAGTGGGGAATCCCTAGGGATTCAATGCTTTTAAGCAAGAAGGGGAAACAGGAATTCCCAGTTTCTCCAAAACTTTTTTTGAAACTGAGCCTGGTGTTGGTCTTTATTGTGGGTGGGCCATGAGCATCCCATGCAGCTCAGCCCCCTCCTGCATGGGAAGGTTTCTCTCTGGGCTCACCCTGACTTCCCCTCACTGTGTGTGTCTTGCACAGTAATACACAGCTGTGTCCTCAGCAGTCACAGAGTTCAGCTGCACAGAGAAATGGTTCTTGGATGTGTCTCTTGAGGTGGAGTGCTGGCTCTTGAGGGATGGGTTGTAGTAAGCATTACCATCATAGCATATTTGTGACAACCACTGAAGCCCCTTCCCTGGGGGCTGACAGATCCAATGCCAGCAGTAACCACTGGTTGTGATGGAGACTCCAGAGAGAGAGCATGTGAGGTACAGGGTCTGGGAGGGCTTCACCAGTCCTAGGCCTGACTCTTAAAGCTGCACCTGGGACAGGACAACTGACGGCAAGGAGAAAAGTGGGTCCTGTGTTCAGAGGCAGCATCCCCTTTACCTTCATGGCTGAATTCTGAGACACTAACCTTTGGGAGTTGCCACCAGAAAGAGGAAGAACCACAGGGGTTTCATGTTCCTTTGTAGGAGGCCCATGACTTGCAGACAATATTTTCCAGTTTCAGGATGTCCTGAATTTAAGTCCATGTGAGCTGTGACTTCATCACTTGACCAAAGTGGTGATTTGCATGTGCAAGGAACTTTTGATGTGAAAAATCAAAGGGGACAAGGGAGTTCCCTGTCTCTGGAGCTAGTCTAGAAGGAGGATGCTGGTTGATCCCTAGGAGAACACAATCCACTTCCTGAGTCTCACTTCACTAAGTAAGGGGATTTCTTTATCCAGGCCATGAAAACTTTCTGAAGGAGCTGGTAAGGGAGGTGGATGCAGACAAGGAAAAAGGATGTCCTTGGAAATAATTTCAGAGTGCCTCTACTCTAATGGAGATACATAATTATCAAATACCCAACACATATACACAGCCTATGGTCGACCCAATAATTCTTCTGATACATTTGTCTCTTCTGTTAGCTGATTTTATTGGATATTCTTAATTTTGAAGGAGCAGGTAATGTATCTAACACATTGAATTCAGATAAACTGTGTCCAATCCAATATATGCCACAATTCAGAATGACTTTGAAAAGGACTTTTATAAAATGTATCTTTAGTAATTATTTTAGAATTAAAATTGCTGAAGACAATCTCTCATACAGTTTATTCTTATCACTCCAAAAGTTTCCTAAACCTGTTTATTCCCTGTGCTTAGTTGAGTCTGCAGGGAAGCCTTGCATTTCAGGACTCTCTCCTTTGGTATTACTTTCAGAAACATAAACCCTCCTCTGATTTAAATATAAAGACAGTCAGTGGGGGATTGTCAATGCACCAATATGTTAGATCAGTGTCATTGGCTGAATTTTTTCTCCCAAAAACAGATGTTCAAGTCCTGTGAATGTGACCTTATTTAGAAATAGGTCTTCTGAAGATGTTATTAATTAATATGAGGCCAAATTGGATTATGTTGGGTCCTAATCCAACATGATTTGTGTCCTTCTAAGAAGGAAAGATTTGGACACAGAGAGAATAACTCAAAGAAGATACCAGGTGATTACTGGGTTAGGAATTGAAGGCCCTGGATTGTAGGCAAAATGCCAGAGTCTAGGAGGATGGGAAGGGTTCTCCCTACAGACTGCAGATTTTTAGCCTGCAGAACTCCAATATTATATGTTTATATTTATTAAGGCATCCATTTTTTGATTCTTTTTTAAAGCAGAATTAGAAATCGATTCAAGGATTCATTCATGGATCCCAAGAAAGCCCAAATCCTGCTTTCTTGACAATGCCAGTGAATTTTGAATTCAGGGCCATTGGTTTCCCTACCTGGGCAAATGACATGAAGATCCTTATCAATACAGTAGCAAAGGGAATGGTTTGCAGAAGGGATGAGCTTACAATGGCTAAAGGTCTTCTCCCTGCACTATTATCAGGTCCATTGAGAAATGACTCAAGTGCTGCCCTCTTGTGGCCTGTGTTACTCAATCTGGGATCTTGACTGAGAGCCTAGAAGTTGGTAGTGCAGAGATCCCAGCATATCTCCCTCCCCTCCTGCCTTGTGACCCTCAAGATGTGACCTCACCCCTATGGGCTTCAGTCTGATAGGGCACAAATTAGGGATCACAGCAGAAATTTTATTTGTGAATTTTATAGTAGGAACTCAGAGCTGTTTCCTGCTATCATCACTTTATTTGGGTAAGAATGTGGAAACCTGTGTGAGCCTTCACCTCTGTTGTCCACAAGTGCACAAGGGACACCTGCTCTGGTTATCTCCTTGACATGCCACACCTGTGTGACTGGGGCCAGTCAAAATGCTTTGCCTCAGTGACCCAATCTGTAAATTTACTGATTTAATCCTCTTGTTTCTAAAGATCCACATTACCTTATGTAAAAAGTTTTAGGAGCACAGCCCTGAATGTAGCATATTGCAATCTGCCTATGCAATATTGTCAAGTGAATTACATAAACAATGACCTCCATGCCTGAATGTAGGCAATACAAAAATCAACAGAATTAATATGAGAAAGATTAACAGGACAAATCAGGACCTGCTCATTAAGAGTTGGGAATGTGGGTTGACCTGCTATGAGAGGGGAAGGAATGGCATCTAACATCCAGAACTAGGTGTGCCCATTCCTTACCAGGTGGTCACATAGAACTCCACAGATGCAGAATGGTGTGCCCTCATCTTTGGGGGCTGTTGGACTTGGAGGGAGACTGGTATAAATTCTTGCTAACAAAGAAATAAGTCCCTGAGATGTGCATATGTTTCTGTAGGTGAGTGTTTGCTGCTAGAAACTGTTACACTTCGGAAACATATGTTAAGCCACCATGTAGAAATTGGATTTTTGCACTTGTAGATAGTCTTAAGCATTGCTGTGG
Organism: Cabassous unicinctus; assembly: GCA_029593785.1. Lineage (NCBI taxonomy): Eukaryota > Metazoa > Chordata > Mammalia > Cingulata > Chlamyphoridae > Cabassous > Cabassous unicinctus. Next base: position 11,383 of record JAQZBX010035423.1, read on the forward strand.
TTAGACACCGACATGATTTTTTGTCAATGTTAGTGAGAGGAGCCAACTGAAATGACTAATTTGTAATAGAAAAGGTAAAGAGTGAGATTTAAGTGAGATTCTTTTGGACGTTACCAGTGGTGAAGATGCTGGATGAAGTAAGTACCATGGCCAGAGAGAGGACAAAATGTGAGTGGAATTTATGCTGAGAAATGGGAAAGTGCCATCTGGTTGCTTTTGTTTTCCCTATAAAATGAAGAGAACATGAACTAAGAATGAGATGTGAACTTAAAGAAAGCTGACTTTATATGTTAGAGGATAGTGGAGGATCATTATTAAAGTCATAAAAAGTGAAGCATGACCTGCCAAGAGAAATGCAGTAACTATCTGGTGATCAGTGTGTCTCCCTAAATCCTGGGACCACTGAATTACCTGTCCTCCAGCTCCTCACTCCTAAGGCATCAGGAAGTCTTAGAACCCCCCTTTGAAGTGTGCCTATCATTGCCTTCTTCACTTAGGCAAAAGCTCCCAAAGGAGTAGAATATTAAACCCATCAACAGTCATGGTTAATTTTTTATTTTATACTGTGTTTTGAAAAAGGAGAACTCTGACCCTGAGAGGAAGCCCTTGCTAGGCAGCCAGTGCACCTGCCCTGGTGTTGGGCCCTGTGCTTAGTGGGTCCTTAGTGCCCCCTGAACCCCAGCCCCTCCCTGCAGGGAAGTTCCTGTTGGGCTTACAGGGCATTTTCCCCACAGCTTCTCTGCCCAGTGGCACCTGGCTGTGCCCTCCATTTCAGACTGATATTTAAGGACACCACATGCAGGTGATCCCATCTCTTGATAGTGAATTTTCCTTAGCAAACCAGCACAATCTTCAGGTAGACAAAACACAGGAATCTGTTCAACCACAAGGGACCCTTCCCTGGAGCCTGCCAGATACTTTGATACAGTCACAGTCATGGTGAACCCAGAGACTTTCAGGGGGTCTCTCATCTCCCTTGTCCTCCTCAGTTTTGAAGGTTACAACAGAGAACATGTGCACACACTGGACCTTGGGGCTCAAGGCCCACACACACATCTACAATACCCAGAAAAAAAAACATAAACACATACACAGACACACAAAGCGTGTGCACACTCAAATTTCTAGCGCACCTATATCATGCAAACACATGCTTACATAACACACATGCACATTCCTGTGCACACACATTTACTATTCCAATAATACACCCACTGACAAATACACTCAGGGACGGGTATGCACACACACATTTCCACTCACAGATACATACATATACACATAGCTTCACATGTACACACACATGAGCACACATACACATACTTTCTCTGATTTTTGCATCACTGGACTCCTAATTTGTCTTTCATCCCTGTGTCCATCACATGGATACAGCCCCCCATGCTGACCCTAGGGTTGCTTAGATGCCTTCCTTTGGCAAACAGGTCAAGATCAAACATAATTCTTGGCAAGGGCCTGCATGTTGTGTTTGCCTTTCACTGCTTTGCCTGGGAGCCCTGAAGATGCCCCATGAGAGGAGCCAGGCCAGCCTGCCAGGGGTCAGGAGCACATGGCTGGTCCATGCTCAGTCAGTACAGACAGGACCCACCTTTCCCACATGTAAGGGAGGAGCCCCTGGACACACAGCCCAGCAAATGGATGTCCTCAGTGATTCCCAGAAGACATAGGATCCCTGTGCAGAGCATCCCTCCCAGGAGCAGAAACAAATGCTGTAGAAAGAATGGGGGGGTCCTAGAAGTATGAGGTGTGTTTACTTTTCTCTTGCTGTTTTCAGAATCCTTTATTTATCTCTCATATTTGTCATTCTGCATAGTAGGTGTCTTGGGGTAAATCTATTCAGATTTATTCTTTTTTGGGTATGTTGTCCTCCTTAGAAATTGATATTTCCAAGTTCCTCACATTTTTAAGTATAAGGTTGCCAATGACCCAGCATTTCTATTGCTTTTCATCCCACCCAATAGAATTGCTATCATATATGAACCAGAGGAATTTGTATACAAAGGTTCAGAGAAACATTATTTGTTAAAACCCAAAATTGGAAAAAACCTAAAAATCCATGAAATGGTGAATGAATAAAAAATGGGAGTACACATATAAGATGGAATATTATTTAGTAATTATAAATTAAGTACAGATATATATGCAAGCACTTAATAGAACCTTGAAAATATTATGGTAATGAAATAAGGCATTTATTAGAGATAACTTATTTTATTATTCTATTTATTTGAAATTTCCAGAATAGTCAAACCTATACAGCCAGAAAGCACTTTAATGATTGACAGAGGATGGGGGAGGGGGAATGGAAAAAGACTACTAAGGGGTATGGACTTTCTTCTGTGGTATTGTATATGCAATAATTTTACACTAGGATGATAGCCACACAACACAGCCAAGATATTAAAAATAACTGAGCTGTCAAGTTAAAATATTTAATGATTATAGTATGTAAAATATATCTTAATAAAGCAGTAAGCATTATGCTCAAAAATTGCATTCATATATTTATATGCATTTTTTTCAAATTTGGTTAACCACAAGAAAAATGATTTCCTGAGAGAGACATTAAGACAATTTGTGAACTCAATAAATAAAATAGAAAGAAATGATTCATAGGAGGATGAACAAGGAGGATGAACAAATATGAGTAAGGTGAATTCCTACTTTGCAGGACAAGTGTCACCATGTTTCCTGTGCACCTTCTCCTGCCAGGGCCTGTGTAGTTGTTGGCTACAATCCTGAAAGGGGAGCTTTTTGTCTGGGATCTAACTACTTTTTCTTCACTATGCTTTTCTCACACTGTGATATATGGCTGTATCCTCAACAGTCCCAGAGCTCAGTTTTAGGGAGAATTGGATCATGGATGGGTCTCTTGAGATGGAGATGCAGATTTTGAGTGATGGATCATAGAATTTATTTCCATAATAATAAATTTCTGACAACCAATGCAGCCCCATGCCTTGAGGCTGGTGGACCCAGTGCCAGCAGGAAACACTGGTGAAGGAGGAACCAGAAACTGCAGGTGAGGGTCAATGTCTGAGAGGGATTAACAAAACTTGGGCCACACTCCACAAGTTGAACCTGGGAGAAGACCACTAGGCAGAAAAAATATCAAAAATAATGACAAAATCATGTACCTCATCTAGTCACACCAAAAGGAAACCTCTGATACCCTCACAGGGAAATGTGACCATCAGGCAGAAGAGCCACCACAGGAATAACATGGTCTTCTGAATAAGGTTTAGGAGTCCTGGAGAGTCCAGCTCTCAAGTGGAGGGTCTAGATTTTGAGATTAACCATAAAAATGAAGATGACATTTGCATGTGGGAGGACTGTGTATAAAGCAGGGAAGTTTCTGGGGGCTTCAGTCTCTATTTAAGAAACTCTGAGGAGAACACCTGACCTTCCTCAGGGATGGACCCCTGTTTACTGAAATCTCAGAGGTCTGCATCTCCAGGTCAGAGAAGTGTTGTTTATTCAAAATTAACTCTGACCTTATGACATTTCCCCCTCACCCAAATTGTTAGGGAAACAACTGACTTCCCATTCTCTCTCTTCTCTCAGGAAAACATTATATGGTGAGCTCACTCTTACTTCATCCTAACATCCCAATCAGCGCCACTTGGGAGAGTGTTGTGACAGCACATTTTGTTCAGAGCATGATGCCTTGGAGCAAGAGATCTGCTTCACCTCCATGCTTAGCCCTGGAGTCCTGCATGACCTTGGGCAAATCACTGGATTATTTGCACATGGTTTCTCACCACTAGAATGGCCATATGAGCACCTACTTCCCTAGACATTAGGGTAATCAAGTGGACAGTTGAAATCCAGGAGGATATGTGCAGTGTTTGACCTCATCCTTCTTAGAACATAGGTGTGAACCTGTTCTCTGCAATTCCCTGTGATCTCATATGCTCGTGAGGTCATGAGTATCTTCTTTAACAACTCCTTTTACACACCTATGGTTGTCATTGCTCTTGAATCATGCATCCAGTGCTATAGCTTTTTTATAATTCCAGCAACATGCAGGGTCCTTCACAATTCTTAAAGGTTTTCCTGGAAAAGAGGCACAGGGGCAGTTACTAGGAAAAAAGAAACTTGTGCCATTAGTCTATATTCTGACCTACATGACAGAATTTATGGGAAGCCTGGCCCCTGAGAGTGTTGAGAAAAACGTCAGCAACCATTGGAGGATCATTGGTTTTGGAAAAAGTGGTTACTAATCACTAGCACTTCCCAATCCTGGGACCTCAGAGAGATGTCTTCATGAGCTGAATTCAACCACACATTCAGTCTCTTGCTGAGCATAGACTGGGACATGCATGTCTGGGTTCTTAACTCCTGTTGCACATACCATCTCTTAGCTTCCATGAAATCACAACCTCCAAGACCTCAGATTTGTTGTTTAGGGCAGAGCGAAGAGGAAACTGATAGTATCTGAAAATCCATTTTCTTTGACATTTCACCAACATTCTCCATCACAGAGCTTGACACAAAATATTTTTCTCCAAAACCATCAGGATGAATAAATGCCTGCATGAAGAATACATCAAAATTTTAAAAATTTATCCAGATATGGTGATGTTGGACATGAGTTCATGGCATAGGAATGTCTGCTGAGTCATGTAGAAAGTAGCCACCTCCATGGCAGGTTTAGGAAGGGAAAACATGCTGCTTCTGCATAATGAAGAACTGGGGTGAGATTATTCACACACTGGGCACTGGAGTTACAGTGGCCTGCAGGCCTTAATGGATTTATCTGAATGGCCATGGTGGAAGATGTGTAAATAATAGCAAAAATGGGGACATGGATATTGTTAAAGGGATTATTCCTTAAAATGGTGGTAGAGCACAAAGGGTGTCATCTCTCTTCCTATTTCCAAGAAAACAGGGTTTCCCTCATAGTTAATCTGGGTTTTCCTACTTGATATGAGCACAGACACTTGTCTCCTCATGGATGCAGCAATTATTCAAGAATGGAAAACTTGCTATGAGTCAAGTCAACTTCCTAATTTTCCTGCAGTATCCCCAGGATTAAATGCTGTCTTTTTGGAAGGAATATTTTGTAAAGCACATGTGATTTTAATCTGAATATTTAAGCTGAGACTTGAAAATAACTTTTTCTTGAGAGTGTTGCCCATGTGGGAAAAAGAGAGTTAATTTTTCCTTTAGAGGAGGGAGGGAGAATAAATGAGTGAGGATAGTATTGGAGAGGCTAGAGAAATAAAATGAGAATTCCTAGAAAAAGAGACATCTGAAAGCAGTCACTTTATGCAGCTGTTACACTGCTTCTTGTGTGTTGTGGTCATCGTGTGCAATAAGGACACATCTCAAAAGACCTGGGCCTATGCTCCAGAGCTCACAGCACACTGGGGGCCCATCAGCTTCTCTTCTGGAAGCCACAGGAAATGGAGTTTACAATGTGACAGTTCAAGGAACAATAGAGCTAAACTCTGCATCCACATCCCATTTGATCAAGCAAACATTACCTTCATGAAGAGTTAAGGCCATTTGCTTTTCCCACATTAGTCCATGCAGAGGACAGAGGAGAGGCTCCCAGTCAGTGGAGAGTGAGGAAGTCCCTCAGCCTTTCCCAGGGGCCTGCAGGAGCCACAGCCTGAGCCACAACCAGTGATGCAGGTGATGGGTCTGAGCCTTGGGGTTTAGACCACAGGAGCCACATCATCCTTTAGCTGGCAGCAGCAGAAGAAAAGGGAGTTGTATAGATAAGAATATGGAGAAGATGGTGGATTATTAGACACATAGAAAACCAGATCTGTGCTGAGCCTGCTGTGCACCCTTCTGTGTGAGTAGGAGAGCAAGGTGAAATGTATTACAATTTACACCTTGGACTAGCCTCTCTCTTGGTTCTTATGTCAATCACAGAGTGTGTCTTACAAGATTTTTTGTCTACAGTCTTATGGAGAAAGACTCAACCTGAGAATTCTGACCCTGTTAAACAATGGCAGATGCATTTCTTCCTTCATAAGGGAGAGTTGGCTGATTTTGCCTGCAATAGTGCTTCTTCTATTGCATTAAATGACATCAGTGATTAGCACAAAAGCATCCATTTAGAGACACTCCCTGGGGAAACAGGTGGAGAGGAAGCCCCAGACCCTGACAGGTCACCAGGCATTATCCACCTCCCTGCAGCTGATCCTTCTGCTCAGTGGGTCCTAAGATTCCCTCCCAGCCACTCCAAGGTAAAGGTTTATATCTGGGTAATCCTTGCATTCCCCTCAATGTATGTATAGTAATAAATGGCCATTTCCTCAGATTTCAGGCTCTTCATTTTCAGACATGGCTGGTTCTTGGAGTTCTTCCCAGAGGAGATGAATAGGCCCTTCATGGAGTGTGTGTACCTAGTGCTGCTACCAATACAACTAATAATCAAGGCCCCTTCCCATTCCTGGAAACCCATCCAAGGTGAATCCTGAGACTGATCAGAGGAGGTTCAGAGACCATCCAGGTTGGTTCATGTCATTCCCAGACTCCACTAACCACATGTTACACAGGACTCCTGAAAACAGACATTAGATATTGATTCACACACAGTTACACACATATGCACAGACAGACACAAATACACATATTCCCACTGCTTCATCACATTTCTCAATAATATTACTATGAAAAACTGACAAAAAAAAAATCCCTGCTCAGCACACACTTCATGATGCCTTTTCTTTCTCAATCCTGGGCACAGAATAGGGAGAGCTCAGACCCAGGGCAGGGGTATCCTCTTTCAGAGCTGCAGGGTCTGGAACTGGGCTGGTTTTCAGGACCACAGGGAGAGTCCCCTGCTTCATGTTCTTTCCCCACAGGGCACATCAGCTCCCTCCCTGTACCTGAGGCTCTCTTCTGGCCCTGCAGTCTCTGCACCCAGAGCTTTCTGTTGCAATGGTCAGTGAGAATTCCTTTGATGTTAAGAGCAGAAATCATGTCAGTAGTAGAAAGAGCACAGTGCTTTGTCTTCTGCCCCTTCCTGCAGGACTGTGCATATAGGTGCATTCTCTAAAGGGAGGCCACACTGACCTGCTCCCTATTGAGACCAGGGTCCTGGGATGGGCCCCTGATGATTCATAGACTGGAGCCCCAGAGCATGACCCTCCCCTCTCCTCAGTGTAACCCAGGCCCAGGGCCCATCAGAGAGGAGATGAGGCTGTGGAGACTTCTCACCTTATAGCACCCACATATCCCAGATGACAGACAGTGTGTTCCTTTCTTCTCAGCTGGTGGTTGCAAGGTTGGGATATTTAAATGCTGAAAGCAAAAGTGCACAATCATTTTAAATATTTAAAATGGTGAAAATAATTCAACACAAAACACCATTCCATTGTGAAATTCTATATGTGTGAAAGTGTCATTCAGAATGCAAGAAAAATAAAGCATACCTTAGAAAAGCTATCAATGCAGACTCCATTGTTAGTAGAACTGCCTGTAAGGAAATGTTAAAAGAAATTCTTCAGGGAGAAGGAAAATATGTCAGAAGGTTTATCTCCATAAAAGTCCAAGGACAGAGGAGAATGAATAAATAAGGGAAAAATAATATAATGTAATTTTCTTATTTTATCTTAAATGTAATAATAGTATATTGCCCTGTGATAAAAGTTTATGAAAACACTAAATGAATGATAGTGATTCAATAAGGGAGAGGAGGGAGGAACTGGGAGTACCTTGTTATAAGATATTTGCACCTTGTGTTGCTGCTTGAATGGTGTTATTTAAAGGTGAAATAAGAATAGTTACAATGAATATTATAAAATAAATTTTCAGGAAAGAAAAAAAAAACATTTTAATTACTTTAGAAGACTATTTCATACACTCAGAAAGGAGAAAAAAGAATTCCATGACCTAGGAATGTTATTCTTCAAGCCCATATTCTAGGCAGGCTTTTAAGTCTGCCTTGTAAGTTTGAATAGCAAAGATGACACTTGTCTGAGAAAGTCAAATAAGTGAGGGCATCACAGAGTAGGGAAGAAGATTGACTTCCCTGGGGAGTGACTCCCTAGGCCAAGAGAAGGGCATGATCATCAGAGGTTTCCCAGCACTTCCTGCAGTTCAGGCCCTTTCTGCCCTCCCTCCAGGGCTGACATAGCTTCTACTTTCTCCATGCAGAGTGCATATGGTGGGTGTCCTGGGCTCTGGAATGTTCTGGGATGGATTCAGAGTTGAATTATAGAATTGTCAGGGAGTTACAAAATAGGTCTTAAAGCTGCAGGCTAGTAGCAGCAGGGAAGAGCAAGTGGCCCACGGGAGGAAGCAGAATCCCCAGGCCAGGCATGAGCATGGCTAATGAGCACTGTGCTCCCTCCCCATGGCCAGGAGCAGGCTGGGGCATAAGTGGCATTGACAGGCTCCAGGTGGGGTGGGCCGGGTGGGCCTGGGCCAGGGTCTGGGGTCAAGGGGAAGATGAGCACCCTACTAGAGCAGAAGGAGCAGCAGGAAAGGCTGTGGGAGGCCATGGCCTTGGGGGACTTTCAGGAGGTGCAGAAACTGGTGGAGTGTGGGGTGGATGTGAATTCCCAAAATGAGGTCAATGGCTGGACCTGTTTACAATGGGCATGTAAATGCAGTCATGGTCAGGTCATCTCTTACCTGTTAAAATCAGGAGTTGACAAAGAAATTCTTATCACAAAGGGAGAAATGCTAGTCCAGTTGACATCAAGGAGACAATGATGATGGCCTCCCCTCACTGAAGAAGGAGCCAGAACTGCCCTTTGTTCCCAACTATTTGGCCAAACCAGCCTTCCATTTTATATATACCCCCACAGCAGAAGATTTAGCCTAGCTGTGGAATGGGGGCCCTTTCACACCTCCTGAATCACCCCCCACAGATGGCTTACTGCGATTGCTCCCCTCTGGGGAAACCCCCTGCTAGGAACCATTCCACAGGACCACACCTCCTAGGCACTGGTTCAGAATGGTGATGTGTCTGCCCCCTCTGCCATACTCAGAACACAAGACAGCACAAAACCAGGTCCTGTTTGTCAGCCACCAGGGAGTCAGAGCTGTTCCCTCTTCTCTTCTGTCCTGTTGAAGCCACCAGTGTCTCTGGAGCCTCAAAATGGATGTATGCAGGAGCTGTGCCAGCATTCCAGCCATTTTTCTTCACCAGAGCATTTCCATTTAAAATGCAAGAGCTGGTACTGAAGGTGAGGAAACAGAACGCATCACTTTGAGAAAATGATTTCATTGAAATTGAACTGGACCGACAGGAGCTTACCTTCCAAGAATTGCTCAGAGTGAGTTGCGGTGAGCTGGGTGTTAATCCAGATCAAGTGGAGAAGATCAGAAAGTTACCCAATACTCTGTTAACAAAGGACAAAGATGTTGCTTGACTCCAAGATTCCCAAGACCTGGAACTTGTTCTGATGATAAGTGAAAATAATTTTCTCTTCAAAAATGCTGCATCCACCCTGACGGAAAGGCCTTGCTATAACAGGAGGGCTTCCAAACTGACTTTCTAATGCAACAGGGAATTTTATCACTGAGTGTTGTGGCAGTGTGTGTCACCTCTGGCCAGGACAAGCCATTGAGCTGAATCAAGGCCAGTACTCTACACTTCTGCCTTGGGTGCCTGGGAGGGCCCCCGGTGCAATTGCATGGTATACATTAACACCGTCTGCCAAGGTGAGAAGCCCGTGACCCCCAGGCAGTGGATTCACCCTTCCAAACCTCTTGGTGCACAATAAACCTATTGCTTGAAGCTCTGAGCAGCTGAGAAGTGGTCTGGAGAAGCAGAAGCTGAAGATTCTATATCCAATGTGTTTTCTGTGTAGGATGGAAGAGAGTTGTTGAAGGAGGAGTTGAGAGATTGTGGAGGCTATTTGTAGCCTCTCCTGTTGACAGAGCACCTGAAGGGCTGGGATGCACTTTTCTTGGTGTTGCATGACCACAACTCTCCTGAAATGTGAACTAACAAGGGAGGAAAATTGGGGAAAGCACAGGTACTGGACAAATGAAGTTTACTGTGATTAGCAGCAGTGAGGTTTCATATAACATATTTATAATTGTTACTCAGGTTAAAAGTATTTAAGAATACAGTTATTTAATTGTAAATACACTGCTAACCAAAAGAGCATCCCTTCCCCCACTTTTCCTTTGTAAACACTCATGAATGCTTCTCTCTCTCTAGCCTGCCATTGCTCAGATGTACATCTCTGCATTAGCTCCTCTTCATGGTTACTAGAGGGCTCTCTGATGTTTTCTAAAAGAGCAACCACTTTTTTTTTTTTACTCTGAAGTGATTACTGTCATCCACATGTTTAATTGCACCATCTGACAAGAGCACAAACATTGCTGGCCCATGTCCTCCACTTCCATTTTCCACCAGGAATGAAAACAATTTTTGAGACTGATTCTGTTGCTCTTTAAAGGTGATTGTGGGAAACTGAGCTAAAGGAGTTAGCATCTTTATTTTTGAATCAAAGATAAAGTTTATTTTGAAATTATTAGGATTTTTTACACAAATCTGGAATCTTTTGCTTTTGTAAATGAATTATTTGATCTTAGAGATCCCCACCACCAATCTACTTAACAAAGTCAATCAAGAGTCTACCAGATTTGGTTCTGAAGTAAATGGGAAAAAACAAAACCCCAATTAAACTGTTGAGCATGGCATAGTAACTTTTTTCTAAAGAATGCATTAAGGATTATTTTCCTTTTCTTCAGTGGCATTAATGTTCAAAGTAAAGCCACTGACTTGTTGAAACAAATAGCTTCACTTTAGAAATAAGAGCTAGCACACTTTGACAAACAAGGGAGCAGGGGCTCAAAGCCAGCTGTTGAAGAGCATCCCTGCTGCCTTAAGAAGTTTTTCCCCATAGTGCCAAGGGTTTCCAAAGAAACTGAACTCCTAACTGTGTTAATTTTATTGGGACACTACAATTGAGGGAGAACATGCAGAAGATGTCAATGGAACAGAACACTGTGCTAGGATAATGGCCTCCTGCTGCTGCCTAAATGCTGAAAAGAGGTTGAGGGGTTTTTCAAGGCCAACTTCATGGAGTCACTCTGGTTAGTGACTTAACTGTATTCCACCAATTATTGATGGTGACTTACTCAGCCCTGTGTGGAATGTTAGCATAGCAGAGTGATGGTTACTTTCAGTACCCTGTTTCTCTGAAGATCTTTAAGGATGAAACCTCCCTTGTGTTTCAACCAATCAGAAGCCAGATTATCTAAACTAACTTCTTTTTGGTCGTTCCTTTGAAAAAAGTTAACACTTTACTGGTACAATTAAGGCTGTTCCATCCCTGAGGAAATAAATTCAGTATTAATTCACATCTAAATTGCTGGTACTGAAATTCTGCCAGCCTTCCAGATTAATGAGACACTCAGAAAGAGTGGAGGCCCCTGGCTGGGAGTTGGCCTACAGAGGAGTAGCCACTACAACCAGGGCATTTCCCAGGCTTAAGAGCAGGCAAGCAAGGTTTTGGTGTCTCAGGCAGAGATTGGCCTGATGCGGCTGTGGCCTCCACTGGTCTCTCTCCTCCTTTAAAAGTCCTCTGTGTTTGACTCCTGCATAGAGCAGTGGGGAAATTTTGCACAGTTACTGGTAGGTGAGTTTAAAGTCTTAATCTATGCCTTCAGAGAAATATTTTTATATGCTTTGTGTAATTAATAACAAGGATTTTTTCTAGCTTTGTTAACTGTGAATTCACCCCTCTTCCTCCACTGCATATTTAAAGCATGTGTTCACATGGTGTGTAAACATTCACTGAAGGTTTTTTCTTTATGCATTGCTGACTGTTCAAACATAATAAATATTTTTAAAATTAAATATTAACTGAAAAAATAGGTCTCAAAGTATTACTTCATATTTTATTTTGATTTATTGCTTTGATACTTCTATAGGAATTAGAAAAATGAACATTTAATGATATGGCATAATTTTAAAAGCTGGATTGATTCCCACATTGCTCAGAAATTTTTAAATCCTTCATTTTACAGAGGGTCTGTGCTAGACGACTGGCAGACTGCAGCACAGATGTGAGGAAGAATCAGTGGGTATGTCTGTGACAAATTTAACAGTCTCTTCTGCTTTTATTTTTGTTATACCCATTTATTGTAAATGAGCACAAATGTACAAATAGTTATACAGCTTATGTTCAAACTTGTATCTTCCACAATATTAGGAAGTGGAACTTAGCCATCTCCCCCAGGAACCCCCATGTGCCCTGTACAGTCACAGCCCCTCCATCCATTCCTAGAGCAGAAGCCACTTGCCTCATGATTAGAAATATATCTTCACACACTCTTTCTCAATTCACCCCACACTGTGCATCTGTAGACACCAAAGTTCTCTATTTTCATATTTTCTGTCTTTCATGGATATTTAATTTCCATGTGCACAGATCTAACTTTCCATTACAACCTGCCAGCCTTTCCACAAATACCTAATTGTCTTATTCAGGGATATTAAGAACAACAGATTTTATATAAAATGTTCTCTCTGCCAGACACTGTGGCAATCAAGAAATAATCATTAATTAACATTTAAGTGTATATTTACCCTCACAAGAGGGCAAATTAAACAATTCCTATATTTTCTCTCTACATTTCCTGGTTGTGAAAAAGCACAGGTGTTAACATGAAGGTTTTTGGATATTTTCCTCCTGATTTTCAGCTTGTTTACTAAACTTTAAGCCTGACTCTCAAGAGTTCTAATTGTTCACATATATTTGTCCATCTCTATCAATGTGCTCTAACTATTATAACAAATAACCACAAATCTCAGTGGAATAAAGTATAACAAGAAAGATAAATGGATTGCTCACTTTTGTTTACAAGGTAATCAGGTTGGAATTCTTGCTAAGGAGTGGAATTTGTTTCAAGAAATTACTCAGGAACTGAGACACACAACAATTTGTACCACAGAATCCTCAAATGGTGGATAGAAATTTAGATGCAGGATGAAAGAGAATTTGGAATTCCATGTGGGGTCTATTCTAATTGTCTAGGCTGGCAAGCAGCATAGATTGTCCCTGTGCACATTCCATTTTCTATAATAAATCATATGAACTTCCCTGCTATCAAGGACCTGGAAATGTGTGTTAACTGTGATCCCAGGAGGAAGGGGAACAATAAGGGTGTGTGGGCATGATTTCTCTAAACAGTAGGCCTGTGTCAACTCTGTGTAGCACAACTCTCTCTCTCTCTCTCTCTCTCTCTCTCTCTCTC
>JAQZBX010035424.1:0-24580 GCA_029593785.1 Cabassous unicinctus
TCTGGGGACCCACTGTACCCACTGTGAGATGGACCTGAGCTAAAACTCCATAAATTACCTGACATCCATAAGCCCCTACTCTGACTGGTGGGCCACAGTGACGTTTTGGGTCTCCTGGAATTAAAGGTATTCTGAGCCAGTGTCTAATAATCCCTGAAATGTCTGATCATTTCCTTTTCCCCAATGCACAGTTACTCTGGCAAAAGGCCGTAGATTTCCCTGGGGAAATGTGGGAGGAAGATTAACTGTATAAATTTTTGGCAGTTTAACAGGATCCTTCTCCAAGGGGACCTGGCCTTCTCCTCATTCAAGGCATTCTGGGTCTGTAAACTGTCTCAAGTCTGGGAATTGATTAAGGGGCCATGATTCCCTGCATCTGTAATTAGAGTTAGGATTTTGTTCAGTTGACCTAGAACTCTTCTGCTTATACAAATCCAGAAGAAATTTGGTAGACTACCCATGTATTTCACTTCTGGGTACCCCATGATCTATTAGCCAATGCCATAACTCCATGCAACTCAGATTATTCTGTGTGCTCTTTTGAATCTGTCTTTCATTGCAGTAGCCACGCCCACCTTGCCTTTGGCAATTAATTGCTGATACTTGACTTTTACTGGGCTGAGATCCAATCATCCCCATAATATTTAAGGATCCCAATTCCATTACAGCACCCCCCCGCCCACAGTAATATCTGGACTGCAGAGAAGAGCAACCACAGAGCTCTTCAGAGAAGATGGAGTTAGTCTTACAAATTTATTCCTTACAGTCCTGGTTAAAGGTGTGTCCTCTGGACATTCCTGGGGTGGGTTGGCAGTTCTCAAATGGTAAATCCATTCTAGCATTCCAATCTCTCTAAGCCTCTGAATCCCCTCATTTACTGTATACCACGGCAAATCAGGCATCTCAACATCAGACATGCTAGGCCATTGTTTAGTCCATGCTTCAGTCAGCCACCCAAACAAACTGTTAGAGCCTTTTCTAACCCCTTGAGCTACAGTGTTGAATCCAGAATTTCTGCTTAGTGGGCCCATATCAATAAATTCAGCCTGATCCAACTTTATATTGCTTCCACCATTATCCCATACCCTTAGTATCCATTCCCAGACATATTCCCCTGATTTCTGTCAATATAAGTTGGAAAACTCATGCAGTTCTTTCAGAGGATAGCATACTTCCTCATGGGTCACACTTTGTATTTCACCTTTGGGGGCTTGTTGTGATTTTAACCTAGTAATGAGTCTTGAAGACAAGAGGGGTGGGGGGTGTGGGTAAGGAGAAGGATTAGAGATGTCTTGCAGGCTACTGACCTGAGGGCATTCCTTTGCATTTTCTTCTGGTGAGACAGGATTATTCTCTTGAGGCAGGGGTTGGTAGACATATTCCTCAGGGCAGACTGGAAGTTGGGCAGTGCATGCTGGAGATTAGCTGGTACCAGCCTCGTGGCTGGGAGGACATCCAGATTCTCTGGGGCAAGGTGGAGGCTGGGCAGTGTATGCTGGAGTTTGGCTGGTATCTGCCTCATGGCTGGGAGGAGGCCCAGATTCTCTGAGGCATGCAAGAGGTTGGGCAGTGCAGGCTTCCATTTGGCTTGTACCCACCTCAGGGGTGGAAGGAAGTCCAGACTCCCTGGGGCAGGCTGGAGGCTGTATGATACAAGGTTGACAAGGTGTGGTCTCCACAGGGCAGGCCAACTCACATTTATCTGGTAAAGTCTTGGAAGAATTTAGGGTTCCAATGTCCTCACCAATATTATCATCATCCTATATGTCTCCATCCCAATCCTTTCCAATCAATGTCTTCACTTTAATTGCAGAAACTCTGTGAGGTTGATATTTTAGTTTCCTCTGTCATTCTGCTACTCGTACAATGAGAGTCTGGGTTTGATTCTCAGATATCTCAAGTCTGTGGCTACAGGAGACAAGATTTTCTTTCAAGGCAGAAGTAAAAACTTTCATATCATCCATGTGGCATTTAAGTTTCAAAATTGAAGTCTTTAGCTCATCTCTTTCTTTTGTATCCAGAGTATCTAGGAGGAGCCAGCCAACATTATATTTTTTTCACTCCACAAAATTCTGTTAAGGTGTTGAAAACACTCTCACTCAGATCCTTGTTTCTTATAAGCATGGAAGTAGGGGAACCCAATGATGCTATTTTTCGTATCCCTATTGCCAGCTCATGCCATGGAGTGTTAGCAACCTCATTATTGGAAAGGGAGTCATTAGTACCCCTGAGTCCAATTAGAGAAGAGAGCCAATTACAAAACTCCCAGAACCACCTCAGATATCCCATGTTTAAGACTCTGTTCCTCAAGAACCACCCCCGGTACCAAGCTGAATTAGTCAGGGTTCTCTCGGGAAACAGAATCAAAAGGAGATATCTGTCAATAATATGAGATTTTAAGAGTCTCTCACGCAACCATGGGGATGCACAAGTCCAGGCTCCACAGGCAGGCTGCAAACCAGTGGCTCCGATGAAAGTCCGACGAAGGGTCCTTAACGAGTTTCTGGGAGAAGTTGCCTGTCCAAGGAGGAGCTGGGAAATTCTCTCTGAATGTTGAAATCACTTCCCCTTTTAAGTCATTGAACTGATTGGATAAAAGTGCCACCCATTGGTGATGTAATCTCCCTGATTGATGCAGATGTAATCAGCCATCCATGCAGTAAGCTCACTGGTGATTGAATTCCATAAATGCTCTTATTTTACAATTAGCCCAGTGCTTGTTGGAACAAACACATGGACACAATTACCTTGTTGAGTTGACACATTAGCCTAACCATTACAGTCATGAAATATCTATAAAATAAGCAATAAAAATACACAGTCACCTATACTTAGCTTTTCAACACTGGTCAATATCATACTTTATTGTCTTGTATTTGGGATTTGATATCACTTCCTGCCCTAAATATGTATTCTTGCTTTCAACCAGTTTTATGCAGCAATGTACATAGTCTAAAAACTTCAGCTAATTAAGTAAGTAATACTCTCTTATGCAAAATTTCCTGTTTCTCTATAATTCTGGCCCTTGTATTCTCACATGAAATGAGTTATATTTGGCAGCTATTGTTTTCCCTAGGATTAGTCAAAATTTAGAAGTTCTTTTTTTTCCCTCCTCTTTGCTGAATATTTGTCTTTCTTTCTGAATTCAAAGAGAAATATTGTCAATAAAGTAAAACAAAGATATGTTTCACCTTTTCCCATACACTTGAAATAACTGAGAAAATTGTATTCACTTTGAAGCTTGTTTCTTTAGGGAGATGACATCAGGCTGATTTCACATTGCTTATCTGCCAATTTGACAATATGGAGGCTGGAGTCAGTGTGTCAAGTGTCATGAGCTTTAAGGAAAATACCTATTACATACACATGTTCAAGCATTTCATAAATAGTTTGTCTTCTCAATCAAAGCAAAGTACCTTAAAATGCATCATTGCATATATATTAATATATAATTATATGTATTGCAAATCCATCTGCACACTGGATAAATACCTTTATATTTCAATGGTTTAAAGCCACTGTAACATGGCCATCCAATATAAGTGTGTTTCACATCACCTGAGAATGGTTGAATACAATGTCAGATTCCTTAAACTTAGGGGAGGCCATAAGTTTATCCAAGTATTGTTGTCACAATTTTATTGGGGCCCTTATTCTGCTATTATAAGGGAATCTCATACTTGAGCTTATACTTATTTCAAAGTTTGTCACAGGAGCTGTTTATACACTGGAGAAGTGATAATTTGTCCATATTAATATCTCTCCATGAAAACAAAAGTTAGTCAACTGATATTGGTAAGGTATTTCCAAGGTTAAGAATAAGAGCCACCATAAATCTCTTTCTTGTGACAGGTTGAACTGGGAACAGCATGCATCACAGAAACAAAACTAGAGTCCCTGAGTTCCTCCTTCTAGTGTTTCAGAATGAGAAAGAAGTAGAGTTTTTCCTCTTTGTTCCAGTTATGTACATGGCCTCTTTGATTGGCAGCCCCATTATCATCCTTCTCATGTGTAGTGACTACTCTCTTCACTCACCCAGGTATTTCTTTGTAGCCAAACTTTCCTTCCTTGAGGTCACCATCACCTCCACGGTGGTGCCTAAGATTCTAGCCAACACATTTTCATTCACCAAAACAATATCCTTTAAGGGGTACCTCACACCATCTTTCTTCTATTTCTTTCTGGGATCCACAGAGTTCTTCATCTTTGCTGTCATGTTCTTTAACCGATATGCTGCAACCTGCAGCCCACTGAGTTATGCCGTCATGATGAACACGCAGACATGTATAATGTGGCTTCTGGGATCCTTTGTGGGTGCATTTGTGTTGATTTTACCTTCATCCATCTTAACTGTGCCTCTGCCCTTCTGTGGGAAAAACATAATCACTTCTGTGAGTGGTAGCACCCCAATGCTAAAGTTGGTCTGTGCAGATATCTCTCTGGCAGGGTTGGCAGACTTCATCTCTTCTGCTGTTTTGCTCTTTGTCTCCTTGCTGTTGAAAGGCTTCTCTTACACCTGCATTGTCCTTACTATCCTCAGGATTCTTCCTGTACAGGGAAGGTAGAAAGTCTTCTCCACGTGTGTTTCTCACCTCACAGTGGTTACACTTTATTATGGGAGTTACATTTTCATCTATGTTGCCCTGAAAATGGAAAATGTTACGGATGTTAACAAATTTGCAAATGTGCTGAACAGCACTGTAACACCAATGCTGAACTCTTTTATTTACAGCCTCTGGAAGGAGAAATTCAAAGAATCTGTGAGAGATGCCATCCATAAATATGTAAGTATGCTAACAAATTTAAATTTTCATAAATGATCTTCATATATATATTTATATCAATTATTCTTTCTGTCTGGCAACAAAATCATTTTATTGTGTAACTTCTTAAAGTTTTCTATTCAAGCAGAGGAGAGAAACTTAGGAGAACATATAATCTAAACCAGTACTTCCTATTGCCTGTCTAATGTTCACTTAAAGAGGCTCAAATAGATCTCAAAATACATACCTTCCTACGTATATACACACACAACAACATATGCATGATTCTTAATTTTCTATTTCCCTTTGCCTACAGTTTTTATAAAACAAAATTCTCATACAACCTAGTGATTTGAGCTCAAGCAAAGCCAGCACTGTGTGACTCTGCTTCAGGAAAATTCTCACCCTTATTTAAATTTTTTATCTTGAATGTTTGAACATTAATTTAATTTTTGTTTTTGATACATAAATAAATTATCTTTAGAATAAATTGTTAAACACATTTGACATCATCTTTGAAATATTGTATATGAAATTATTTGTCCTATTATTTATTTAATTATAAATTTAATTTGTAGACTGGTCTTGTAAGACTCCATTTCACATGCAATCTACAGTATTAATGCTCCTACATCTGGCAACAAAAGCTAAGTGTATATTTACCTTTTGAGCTGGAATTCATCAGCACTTACAACCCTCAGCTAATTATGCAAAGAAGGATATGTAGCAGGAATAATCAGATTGTTATATCCACATTATCTTTCCAGGACTCCTGTAAATATTAGTTACTGAACTTTTGATATACTTTTATTCAAATAGATTTTATTAAATGCGAATAATAACAGTGACCTTGGAATTTCATCATGACTTAGAGTACATTACCTTATCACTATTTGAAGGAGCAGTTGTTAATTAGATTTTAATTACCTTAATTATGTTAGTTAAATGTAAGTGATAAAATCAGTACAAGGAATTACTAAATGTAACATGAAGGAAAATTTACATTCTTGACTACAAATTATATATTTCAAAGAAGCCAAAAGTATCCTATAAAGAATATGTAATGTCAAAACAATACTGTTCGGTAGAAGAGTATCAAAATACACAAATATTAAAGATGGTTTCTTCATATACAACATTTCTGTCTGACATTATAGGACTTTCAATGTTCAAAAAAATGTAACACCTTTCCTAACAGAAACCAAGATAAATTATAATGATTTTTATTTACTTTTCAATTATTCTAGCCTCTTTCCAAATTAAATTTTTGGTTTGTAGTCTACCAATTCATGGGGTATCATGTTTTAAAAATATATGAACATGTATCACCCTGTTGCATTTGACTGTCAGTTTCTTTTCCCAGAAGACACAAAATCCCATGAAGACACTAATGCTGGCTAATCAACTCAAATTTGAACATCTGGTGCTGGATAGATAAGTCTCACTTAATTGAATGTGACACATATTTCACTGTGACCGCAATCCTTGTCTGTTTTATTTACTCTAAATTTTATGTTTATTAATGTACCTGGCAACAAACAAATATTTGAAAAATTCAGCTGAATCAATGAATGAATGAATGAATACTAAGTGGTCTTTATATATTTGCCTACAAATTAGACAAATGGGTGTTATGTATTTATATATAAACATAAAGAGAGAAAAAGTTAAAATTGAAAATCTTATTTCTGCTTTGTTATTGTAACTGAAACATTTCTCATATCTGAACTATTACTTTTATTCATTTGACTCTCTAAAATGTTGTTTGTAATTGCACAAATATAGATTATTCTTTGCTTGACATAATGGTACTCTGGGGGGGCAGTTTACAAACATCCAAAAATTGATTTTTATTATTTTCATATGAATTACTTATGAATGTGTTTAATGTAGAAAAATACAGAAGGCAGTATTCTAACCTATCAGCTTAGAACAGAATGAAAAATTTTTTTAAAAATTTACACATTTTGAATGATAAACATTTCAATTTCCTTGATACCCACTCAAAGAAACATGCCAAGGTAAGATTATCAGTATAACTTCTTCAAGTTTTAAGATAAGTTTAACTATTTTTCAGCAGGATTACAGAATACTATGGCTGAAAGGAATATTTGATATCTCTTTATTCAAACTCTTTATATAAAATTGGGGAAATACAGAAAAGGAAGTTATGCATTATATATATAAATGAAGTAAAAGTAGGAGTTTAATGGAATTCAAAACTTCAGTTGTCATTTCGTTATTTTAATATGTAATTTTAGTCCTGTTATGCAAGGTTAGTTTGTAAAGGCTAAGTGAACAACAGTTATGACGATGATCTGGTCCCTATTTGAAGAAGCATAGGGAAGTGAGAAGAATAAACAATCAACAGCAGTAGGTTTGAAAAATGCTCTCTTTTTTGTTTTATAAAAACTATTTTCTTTGCACACTGGTCTACTGGAATAAGTATTCCAAAATTACCTAGAAAAGTTGTTTGTTCTACCCAGACACCTAGACTCATATAAATTTCATTTATTTGCCAGGATCCTAAATCTTTGGTTGAAATCTCTGGCATACATGTGTCCAGTTTGCCTGCATTTTGTTGGTATTGGAATAATTGGTAGTACATAAATATACTTGCATTTCAAGGTCTTTCAAGGAAACGTGTCCTTTTAGATCTATAATACGTGGATTGACGGAAAAATTCAGGTCTGGGCACTGGGCCATTATATTGTTTTTGCATTATCTCTAGGAAAAATATGGCTGATTATCATAGTAAGGAGTCCCTGACTCATCAATTTTTGTTGCCCATTCTGGAAACCACATTGATTTCAAGAGGTTAATTTTCTCCAAGTATCCCTGCTGAGGTGTTAAATCCAGAATCATGAAATATTACTATCTCCTCATGTTAATAAAATCTGCCTTATCCAAACTTTTGTTTTATTTCTCTTTACCACCATATCTAGTTCCAGAAATATTCTTCTGTTTCATGATATTATCCAATTCAGAAATGTATTTTAGAGAATAATCCCTTTAGTCCTATAGCAGTTTCATAAGTTTGAATTGTCATGCTGATACTTGATCTTATTTATTGATCTAGGAAAAAGGGAGAGCAGTTAGAAGGTGATAGTGAGAAGGGAAATGTCATCTTCTGAAATATAAACTTAATTTGCACAGACTTCAGTTATAGTAGGTTGTCCACAAAGATTACCAGTAACACATGCCTCCAAACTCATCAATAGTTGACTCATCTGATATGCTGCTCTTTAAGCGGAAGGTGGAAATTTGTTGCCCTCCCTCTAAATTTAGTCTGAGTCTGCATCTCAATTTTCCATGCTTTCCCACTTTGTGCCATGACATTTGTATAGGAGTAATGTTAGGTCAAGGAGACCAGCATTTTTATAACTTAACTACATCTGCAATCAATTCTATGTCCTTACCTTCCACCATGTTTTGTACTCTGGATACAAGAAATGACATAGTGAACATCTGACTTTGAAATTATGCCCAGAGTTAAGAATCAACTAACGTGAGATTGTCATTATACTCTCACAAAGTCCGCTGCATTCAACAATACCAACCAATTCCATGATTCTTAAAATTACCACTTTTATATAACTCCAGTGTTAGAGGTATATCACAAAGGTAACTCATTTTAACTCTATCCAATACCAATCAACCACAGTGAAATTGTAATTTTCACACTTCCGAATAAAAGGGATCACCACTAGGACCTCAACTTTCACTAGCAGTGGAAACTTAGTTGTCACCTGACTACTGAGTATTAAAAATTCTAAATTGTTTCTTGAGTAAATACATCCAAGAAGCACTTCTTTTTTATTTTTGTTTTATTTTTATGAAGCTTTAACTTACATAAATGCTGCTTCAAACATATAAGGGATTTGCATATACCTCATCCCTCCCCCTACCCAATATTCTCTATTTCATGGGAAGTTGGTGGTGTGGCTCCAGTGGTTGGGCTCCTGTCTTCCATATAGGAAACCCTGGGTTTCATTCTCAGGGCCTCCTGGTAAGGGCAAGCTGGCTCATGCCCACAGAGAGCTGATGGCCTGAGGCTGTGGAGAGCTTGTGCAGCAAGATGATGCAACAAAGGGAGACAAGCAGACACAGAGGAAATGCACAGCAAATGGACACAGAGAACAGACAGCCAACACAAGTGGCAAGGGTCGGGGCATAAATAAGTAAATAAATAAACAAATGTAAATCTTTAAGAAAAACAAACAAACAAACAAAAAACATCTTTCATTACTGTGGTACATTTGTTAAAATTGATGAACACACATTGAAGCATTGCTACAAGGCATGGTCTATAGTTTACATTATGGTTTACACTTTGCATCATATAATTTTATAAGTTTTGACAAAAAGTATAATGGCCTGTATCCATCATAGCAATGTAATGGAGAACAATTCCAATGTCTCAAAAATGTCCCATGCTTTACCTACTCTTTCCTTTCCCACCCCTTATAACCTCTGGTGACCACTGCTTTTGTATCAATTTTAAAAATTCTTCCATTACTAGAATAATAATATCTAGCTTAGACCTTAGTTGTGTTTTCATTTTATGTTTGTTCATTTTTCAAATCTTGAAGATTATGGGATGGTGATGCCCACTCTGCTTCTGATTGAGAAGAGACTTAGATCCCATGGGACAGATGGATAGAACTGCTTTGCTTCCAGTTGTAGATACTCTCTGTTTTTTGGGATGAACATTGTCCATCATCACCATTTTGTTTCTTGTCCTAGGCAAGTCCGATAAACTGGAGAGTAGGTGTTGGCTGCAATTCTGCTGAGATTCAGGGCTCAACTGGCAAATGAACACAAAGAATATTCAAGCCTCTGGGACACATATTTAATAGGTATAGTGCTAATTCTAGGTTCAATAAAAGGGGCAGAAGAACCATGTGTAGGAAATTGTAAATGAGTCTCACTCTGATACATTGGGGGATAGGTGATCATATATTCCAAGAGAAAGCCCACTGAGAGTGTACTGAATTTCTGGCATTTTCTTCCCTGCCTATAGTGTCCAGATGTCTCTAGAGCCCTCAGGAGTACCACCACCTGAGATACTGTTTACTCTGGCAGTCAGTGAGAACTTCCTGAGGTATGCATAAGTGTAACCTCTGGAATGAACTCCCAAATTACTTTGAAATATCTTAGCCATAAAAACTCATTTGTATTTAATATTTCCCCCTTTTGGTTAAAGTCTTTTCCAAATGCATTGCTAGTTGGCACTTGGTAATAATCTCTTAGTGCTAGGGATACTCATCCCCAGGAGACATGTCTTATGCTGTGGGGAAGGTAGTGAGTTTATATGCTGTGCTTGGCTTTGAGAGGGGCCATATTTGAGGAAAAAGGTGGCTGTCAAGAGTTATGACTTAGGCAATATATATTACTAGGCTATTTTAAAATTTCACAGAAACAAGGTTCATAAGTACAAGCATCAATATCAAGGCCCTGGCATATTGGTCTGTTCTCCTTTGCTAAGCACTGCCCACGTACTCTAGGGATTCTTGCCACTGTATTAAAGAATGCAGCAGGGATGTCAGGATAGGAATTCAATATTCTTTTGGTTATTCTGTGGGTGTACACCCACTGAGACAACACCCCATGACCACTTGAACACATTCATATTCATATTCCATAGAGGCATGCCTCAAGTTCACCCCTTCCCACACATCCCCCCTACCAGCACCCCACACCAGTGATCTTCCCCTGCCACAGTTCTGACTCTTCTGCAATCCAAAATCTCCCATAAAACAAAGACAAAAATAAATAAAAATAATTAAAAATACAAAATTTTTAATTTTTTTAAAAATAAAAATAATAAAAATAACTTTTGCACTGTGTCTTTCAACCCCAGAAGATATGTAATCTCTTATGTACAATGACAATTTCTTCTGTATTTTTCCTAGTGTCTTATTTTTTCACTTTATTTGCAAAGATGCTTTATGTTACAGAAATGCCCAGTAGAAAATATCATAGATTCCTATATTCCCACCCACTCCCCCTCTCACATTTCCCCCTATCAATAACATCTTTAAAAAGTAATGTACAATTGTTGCAACTGATGAAGAATTATTGAAGAATTGTCACTAATCGTGGTCAATGTTTTACATTAGGGCTCACATTCTGTACCATACTCTTTTATAGGTGCTAACAAAATGCATGATTGCTTGTATCTCTCATTGTAAGATCATCCAGAACAATTCCAATGCCCTAAAAATGCCACCGTCCAACTAATCTAGCCCTCCTCTTCCTCTTGGAACCCATGGTCATCACTAAGTTGCAATTTTCAAAGAATAAGGTTCAAAGTTAAATGCATTAATATTGAGGGCTTGACATATTGGTCCACCTTCTTTTATTAGGCACTACCTATGACAAGAACCACTTCTAATGCTAATTCTCTTAACATATTAATGTGGAATGCCATATTTTGGAGGTTTTTCTAGAAATGACACAGGAAACAGAAGGACAATAACAACATAGGAGGTATCATGCAAGCTAACACTTTGAGTAACAGGAGTTGAATCTACCAGAAAACTCTGGGGGCTACTATAAAACATGCACCTAAGATTTATCCCATCAGCAGGGCAAGGTTGTTGTGTTATAGATACAACAATTCTTGTCAGTCATTAGTAGAGTTCTGGTCACAGAAAATATTGATCTATAGTAACTCTGGTCTTTAACCTTGCTGGGATGAAGAAGAAAGTGAAAGCACTTGGGCAAGAGATGTAAGAGAAAGTGAGATTTTATACATTGATGTGTAAGAACTACAAAATATGGGTGATGTTTCAATAATGTCTATTTGGCTTATAAAGGCAAAAAATTTTAAAAAGCAGACAAAAGTATTTTGAAGAAACTAAGCATCAACTACAAAGCACTTGATCCCTGACAGATGGGTAAATTGAATTGATCTCAAAAGGATAAACTCAAATCTATGAGATATTAAGAAAATAGAAAGGTCTTGTCTCTGTAGTGGAGAATAATTAGACCTGGACTTAACACTGCTTCAGACTTTCCTAACACATTGTAAATGATTGAACTGTGACCAACTAATTCTACTATTCCCCATAACAAAATTGAAGAATATTTATAAGAATACCGAAATATCCAGCACCCAAAAAAGGTAAAATTGACAATATTTAGTAGTGAATAACAAATTACCAACCATACAAATAAGCAGAAAAACACAACCCATAATATGGAGAATAATTAATCAATATAAAACTAGAATTGACATAGTTGTTGGAATAAATCCACAAGGACAGTAAAGCAGATGTGATAACTGTGTACCATACGTTCAAAAAAGTTAAGGATGAAAGAGAAGATATTTCTTAAAACACTCTGGAAAACTTAAAACACTTTAAACACTTAAAAATTCTGGATAAGAAAATAAATTGTATGAGATGAAATATGTAGTACATAAAATAAATGGAAGGAAAGCGCCCAAAATAATGGTGAATTTGGACATATAACAATCCAAAACAAAACATTAAAATAATGAAGAATACAAAGGCTCAAAGAACTGTGTGCCATAATATACACATAGACTAATATACACATAGTTGGAGTTTCTGAAGTACAGTGGGGTGGGTAGAAAAATATTTCAATAAACATAGCCAATTTACCCCCATGTACTATATGGCTACATGTCCATAAATTTGAATGAAACCCAAGCATAAGAGAGGTAAAAAAAAGACTACAATCAACCAAATTATAACTTCTGCACAGATTAAGCATCAGCTCTCCAATCTCTACTCCCCTCCTAACTTCTAGCATCCTACCTTCCAGACTCTACCTCCATGACTCTGCTCAACATCCTTAGTTCAAATCAGTGAGATCATGCAATGTTTGTCGTTTTGAGTCTGTCTTATTTCACTTAACATAAAGTCCTTGAATTTCATCCATGTTGTTGCATGTGTCAAAACTTCATTCCTTCTTGCAGTGGAATAACATTCCATTGAATGTGTATACCACATTTTGTTTATTCATTCATCTGTTGATGGGTATCTGGGTTGCTTCAAACTTTGTAGTATTTCAAGACTTTCCATATGTAGATAGGATCATATCATATGAAAATAGTGAAAGTTTTACTTTTTCCTTTCTAATTTGGGTGATTTTATTTATTTTTCTTGCCTAGGTGTTCTAGCAAGAACTTCTAACACATTGTTGAATAAGATTGGTGTTAGTGGGCATCCTTGTTTTATACCAGAGCATGAAGAAAGAGTTTAGCTTTTAACATTAAGTATGATGTTTGCTATGGGTTTTTCATATATGCTGTTTAGCCTGTTGAGGAAGTTTCCTTCTATTCTCATCTTTTTAAGTGGTTTTTTTTTTTTTAAGAAAGTATGCTGAATTTTATTGAATGAATACCTTTTCTGCATTGATGGAGATAATCTTGTGATTTTTTTCATTCAATCTGTTAATGTGGTGTATTACATTAACTGATTTTCTTATGGTGACTTTGATACTTGGGATAAACCCCCTTGATCATGGTATATAATTCATTTCATGTGTTGTTGGACTCAGTTTGCAATTATCATGTTGAGGATTTTTGCATCTAAGTTCATTAGAGAAATTGGTCTGTAATTTTCTTTTCTTTTCTTTTTTAATATTTTTATTTTTTAAAAGATACTTAGATTACATAAATGTTACATTAAAAGTGTAGGGGATTCCCATATGCCCCACTCCCTACCCCTCCCACACTTTCACACAATAACAACATTCTTCATTAGTGTGGTACATTTGTTACAATTGATGAACACATACTGAAGCATTGCCACTAGGTGTGTATTATACTCTACATTATAGTTTAAACTCTCTCTCACATATTTTTGTAAGTAATGACATGGTATATAATGGCCTGTATCCATCACTGCAACATAATTCAGGACAATTCCAATGTCTGAAAAATGCCACCATATTACATCTATTTATTGTTTAAAGAAACTTAGCTTACAAAAATGTTACATAAAAAATATAGGGGATTCCCATATGCCCTGCTCCCCACACCTCCCATATTTTCCCACATTAACATATCCTTCATTAGTGTGGTACATTCATTGCAATTGATGAACACATTTTGGAGCATTGCCACTTAGCATGGATTAAAGGTTACATTGCAGTTTACACTCTCTCCCACCCAATTCTGTAGGTTATGGCAAGATATATAATGGCCTGTATCTGCTGTTGCAATGCCAATCAGGACAATTCTCAAGTCCCAAAAATGTCTCCACATTACACCTCTTTTCCCCTCTCCCTGCTCTCACTGTCTTAATTTTATCATTTTGTCTTCAAAGAAGTTTTAGGTTACAGAAAAGTCATACTGAAATACAGGGGACTCCCATATACCCCACATCCTCCCTCTTTTCCCCTTTTCCCTATTAATAACATTTTATCTGTGGATGGAGCATTTGTTACAGCAGATGTACAAATATTGAAACATAGCTACCAGGCATAGTCAGTGATATACATTACTGTTTACATTTTGGACATATATTTTCATAAATTTTTGATGTAATTTAACATGGCCTGTATCCATCGTAGCAAGATCATGTAGAACACATCCATTGCCCCCAAAATGCCCCCTGTTCCATCTAGTCTATTCCTCCCTCCCCCTCCCATTGAGATCCAGGGACACCACCAGGCTTCACTCCTTGAAGGACAAGATTCATAGTTACTTGCAACAACACTGAGGGCTTGACACACTGGTCTGTACTCACCTCTTAGGCACCACCCATGCTCTAGAGAGACACTCACCCCTCTATTCGAGAACATAGCAGGCCTTCACAGGATGAGAGTCCACCACTTTGCTGCTCATTATTTGGGTCTCCACACACTGATATAACACACTATGGCAAGATCCAACACCCTAAACCAGCAACACTCAATTGCCATATTGTCAACAGATCATTTCCAACATTGTAGTTTCAACCTTGTACCCACCAATCCCCAGTTTTCACCTGCTCCCTCCCCCAGCCCTCTCTCCAGCTCAGTGGCCAGTCCAACCCACCCTCCCCACCCCACCACCCTGACACACCAACACTGCCAAATCCAACAGCATTATTACATCACTGTCATACCCATCCACTCTACAACTATACACTTCCACCTTACAATAGATTTGCCCATATGGGCGTTGGCTCACAGCCTTTTTCTCCCTTTCTATTTCCTATAAACCCATTTGTCCTTAAGTGCCTGACTTGCTTCACTCAACATAAGGTTCTCAAGTTTCATCCATGTTATCCAGTGTCTTAATACTATATTCCTTCTTACAGATGCGTAATATTCCATTGTATGTACATACCACAATTTGTTTATCCGTTCATCTGTTGAAGAGCGTTTGGATTGATTCCAGCTTTTGACAATAGTGAATAATGTCACTATGAACATTGGTGTGAATATATCTGTTCGTGTCCTTGCTTTCAGTTCTTCTGGGTATATACCCAGCAGTGGAGTTGCTGAATCATAGGGCAATTCTATAGTTAGTTTTCTGAGGAACTTCCAAGCTGTCCTCCACAGTGGCTGCACCATTCTACATTTGCATCAGCAGTGGATGAGGGTTCCCATTCCTCCATATCCTCTACAAACTTGTAGTGCTCTGTTTTTGTTTTTTTTTTTAATAGCCACAAGTCTAATGGGTGTAAGATGATATTTTACTGTAGTTTTGATTTACAGGTCCCTAATAGCTAGTGACGTTGATCATCTTTTCATGTGCTTTTTAGGGATTTGTGTTTGTTTTTTGCAGAAGTTTCTATTAAAATAACTTGCCTATTTTTTAAATGGGTTGTATTTTTGAGGTATAGGATTTCTTTATAAATGCAGGATATTAGGCTTCTATTAGATATATGATTGCCAAATATTTTCTCCAATTGAGTAGGCTGCCTTTTCACTTTCTTGATAAACTCCTTTGAGGTGCATAGTTTTTAATTTTGAGGAGGTCCCATTTATCTATTTTTTCTTTTGCTGCTCATGAAACCATTTCTTATTATAAGATCCTGTAGATGCTTCTTTATACTATCTTCCAAGGTCTTTATCATCTTGGCTCTTATATTTACATCTTTGATCCATCTGGAGTTAATTTTTGCATACAATGTGAAATGGTGTTCCTTTCTCATTCTTTTGAATATGGATATCCAGTTCTCCAAGCACCATTTGTTGAAGAGGCCATTCTCTCCCAGTTGAATGGGCTTGGTGGTCTTGTTGAAGATCAGTTGACTGTATTTGCAAGTGTCTATCTCAGAACTCTCAATTTAATTCCACTGGATAGTACAGTTATCCTTGTGTCAATACCATGCAGTTTTGACCACTGTAATTTTATAATATGTTTTTTTAATAAAAATGAAAACTGATTTTTATTTTATCATCAATAGCCATTCTTTAAACATGAGCATGCATACATAATATTCTACACACACATCATAGTTTTAAACTTTAGTTAATAAAGGTTAAACACACAACATATATCCTTACAAAATAAGTCAAAATGCAAACTTAAAACTTTAAACAAAAGTCTTACTAATTTTAAAAATGTTTGTGTTGGGTACCATTGTACAACTCAGTTAATTTAAACATTTTCATTTTGGCTGCAAATGAAAAAAGCAGCAGTAGAAAATAAAGTCAGTAAGGCCTTTTAAATAGCAGAATAGGCAGTTTTGCCAAGCAGAAGAAGCAATATTAAATATTAGTTTTCCCAAAAAATCCACATTTAAAAATATTTAGTTCAAGTCACAGAATTTTTCTCAGTGAAGACCCAATGCTGCCTTAGATGGCCTGTTTGAAAGGACAATATCCCTTCACAATATAACTTTATGATTTGGCACAGAAAAGAAGTCTTAAGAACAAGAAGAACATGATTAAAAAAGAGGGGAGAAGAACAGAGGAAAGAAATAAAAAGTAAGAATAAATAAGATAGTAATTGCAATCACTAAAAACTTGCATTCCCAGTCATTGCAGAATACTGTCTTCTTTCTGCAGCAGGTGCTTATTCCAAAAGTGTTATCACAGCCTGGATTTAACTTGCATGGAGATAGTCTCATCATTCAAATGTTTTTTTTGTGTGTGTACCTGAGAGCATTTAGAAGACCTTCTACACTATTAGGAGGTTGGTCCTTAAGAACTTTGATACAACCTTTCATATCAATCTTTGAAGTTTTGGCAAATGCTCCTACTGGATGCACGTGGTCATAGAGGATGATGACACCCACCATGATCCGCAAGCAGAAGGACACCGTGTCCTCATTTGTAAATCTGCTTTTGTATTCTGGCATCTCGAGCATGACTCTGCACACACTAGCCATGGTGCTTAAATAATCTGTGGTATTTTCTATTGGTAAATTTTTATTCTCTGATACAAATTTTGTTGTGGTATCACTTAAAGTTTTCAGCATTGGGGTTGCCTCAGCATAAAATAAAGACATTCGATTTGCCAATTCATTATTTACTTCATTTTGTCCTTCTGCTGGAACATTATTAATCCTCATACGACTCAATGTTCTTCTATAAGCTGAAATCATTCTCTATGGCAGGATTTGTCATCTTGAGTTCATCAAACCGGAGTGTGAAGTGAAGAATTTCTGCAAACTGTTTAGCAAGAACCTACTCTCGCTCTAGTTGCTGGGTGGGAGAATATGGGGTACTTGTCAAGGCTTCCAGAAGACTTCTTAATGCTGCTTCCAACTTCTGAGAAAATTCATAAAATTTCTTTAATTTGCCTACTAGTGAAATAACTGCACCCCATGTCTTCTCTTGCAACTTCTCACCTCCTGGATGCTGGATTGCCTCTCGTATCTCATGGCCAGCTCCTCTATATGACTGTAAGTCTTCCAAGATGCGTTCTGCATCTTTTAATACTACATTCTCCTGACTATAAATTTCCTTCTCAGATTCTGTAGGCTGGGCATATTCAGCCAGTGATAGTGATTCTGTCCT
Organism: Cabassous unicinctus; assembly: GCA_029593785.1. Taxonomy (NCBI): domain Eukaryota; kingdom Metazoa; phylum Chordata; class Mammalia; order Cingulata; family Chlamyphoridae; genus Cabassous; species Cabassous unicinctus. The sequence goes on from JAQZBX010035424.1 coordinate 17,697, forward strand.
TGTCCCTGTATTCTCTGCTTGAGCCTCCTCGAGCCGCGGCGGTGGCTCCTCAGCTGCGCTAGGGGGAGCTCCGGTTCCGGAGCGGGAGAGCGGCGGCGGCGGCGGCGGGACCAGGAGCACCTACGCACCTGCCCCTATGGCGGAGCCGCTATAAGCCTGTAATATGTTTTAACGTCAGGTAGTGTGATCTCTCATATTTCATTTTCCTTTTTCAATATGTCTTTGGGTATTCAGGGCCTGATAAATTTCAGAGTTAGTTTTTCCAATTCAGTGAAAAATGCTTTGGTGATTTTTATTGAAATTGCATTAAATCTGTAGATAGGCTTGAATAGGATAGATATCTTAATGATGTTTAGTCTTCCCATCCATGAACAGGGAATATACTTCCATTTATTTAAGTCTTCTTTGATTTCCTTTAACAGTGTTGTGGCGTTTTCTTTGTATGAGTCAATTACATCATTAGTTCAATTTATTCCTAGGTATTTGATTCTTTTATTTGCTATTGTAAATGGGATTTTTTTTCTTGATTTTCTCCTCAGATTGCTCATTATTAGTGTACAGAAATGTACTGATTTTTGTAAATTGATCTTATAGCCTGCGACTTTACTGAACTCATTTATAAGCTCTAGAAGCTTTGTTGTAGAATTCTCAGGGCTTTCTATGTATAAGATCATGTCGTCTGCAAATAGTGAAATTTTTACTTCTTCCTTTCCAATTTGGATGCCTTTTATATCTTTTTTATCTCTAAGGGCTTGAGCAAATACTTCTAACACAATGTTAAATAGGAGCAGTGAAAGTGGCCATCCTTGTCTTGTTCAGAATCTCAGAGGGAAAACTTTTAGGATTTCTCCATTGAATATGATGTTAGCTGTGGATTTTTCATATATACCCTTTTATACCCTTTACTATGTTGAGGAAGTTTACTTCTATTCTTATTTTTTTTTGTAGTGTTTTTATCAGGAAAGGATGTTCTATGTTGTCGAATGCTTTTTTTTTTTCATCTATAGAGATGATCATTTGATTTTTTTCTTTCAATCTGTTTATGTGGTGTATAACATTGATTGATTTTCTTATGTTGAACCATCTTTGCATACCAGGGATTAAACCCACTTGGTCATGTGGTATAATTTGTTTGATGTGTTGTTGAATACGATTAGCAAGTATTTTTTTGAGGATTTTAGAATCTAAGTTCATTAGAGAGTTTGGTCTAGAGTTTTCTTTTCTTGTGTTGTCTTTGTTTGGCTTTGGCATTAGGGTGATGGTGGCATCATAGAATAAGTTAAGCAATGTTCCCAACACTTCTATTTTTTGGAAGAGGTTAAGCAGGATTGGTGTCAGTTCTTTCCAGAGTGTTTGGTGGAATTCACCTGTGAAGCCATCTGGTCCTGGTCTCTTCTTGGTTGGGAGATTTTTCTGTCTCATTACTTGTGTTTGGTCTATTGAGGTCACCAATTTCTTCTTTTGTCAATGTAGGCTGCTTCCGTGTTTCTAGGAATTTGTCCATTTTCTCTAAATTATCCATCTTGTTAGGATATAATTTTTCATAATATCGTCTTATGATACTTTTTAATTCTGAGGGGTAGGTGGTGATATCTACTTCCTGGCTTCTTATTTTATGTATTTTCATCACCTCTCTTTTTTTCTTTGTTAGTCTAGTTAAGGGTTTATCAATATAATTGATCTTCTTGAAAAACCTTCTTTTGGTTTTCTTTATTTTTTCTAATGCTTTCTTATTTTCAGTTTCATTTAGTTCTCCTGCAAGCTTTATTTTCTTCTCTCTACTTCCTTTGAGGTTAGTCTGTTCTTTTTTTAATCCCTCCAGGTGTGATTTAAGCTCTTTCTTCCCTTTTAATATAGGTATTTATGGCTATGAAATTTCCTCTCATTATATATTTTGCTGCATTCCATAGATTTTGATATGCTGTGTTCTCATTTTCATTCATTTCTAGGTAGTTAGTGATTTCTTTTGTGATTTCCTCCTTGACCCACTTTCTATCAAAGAGTGTGTTGTTCACCTTCCATATCCTTGTGCCTAATCTGATTCTCTGTCTCTTACTGATTTCCAGCTTCATTCCACTGTGGTCAGAGAAATACTTTATATAATTTCAATATTTATGAATTCATTGAGAGTTGTTCCATGTTTTGTATCTTCTCCTGTTTTTTAGTTGGTTCATTGGACTGGGCCATGTCTTCCTGTTTCTTAGTAGGGGTTGTAATTTTTTGTTGGTGTCTAGGCATTGGTTTATCTTGATGAATTTGTTCAGTTGATTAGCTTCTCTTTCTAATCTAAGGTTTTATTTTGTTGTTTTTTTGTGTGTGTGCGGTCAGCTTTCACTTTGACACTTCATTCTTCTTCTTCTGTTTCCTTGCTGTTGCATATGTTCCCTTGAAAAAAAATTAAGGACAGTGAAAAGGAAAGAATTATGCAAAGAGAAAGGATAATAGTAATAATAACAGTAAAATTTAGAAGAGGAACCATATAAGACCTAGTGAGCTGGAGATCAGAGTTGAATGACAACATGAAACACAACAACATACATGTCATGAAAGTTCTAGAAGGAGAAGAGAAGGGAAAAAGGAGAGAAAGAATATTTGAGGAAATAATAAATTTCCCAACTCTTATGAAATAAATGAACTTACATTTCCAAGAAGGGCATTATACCCCAATCAGAATAAATCTGAATAGACCTACTCCATGACACATACTACTCAGAATGTCCAATCTCATAGATAAAGAGAAAATTCTCACAGCAGCAAGGGAGAAACAAACCATCACATATTAAGGATGCCCAATAAGACTTAGCACAAATTTCTCATCAGAAACCATGGAGGTGAGAAGACAGTGGTATGATAAAATTAGGATACTGAAAGAGAAAAACTGCCTACCAGGAATTCTTTATACAGCAAAACTGTCCTTCAAATATCAAGGTGAGTATAAAATATTCACAAACAAATTGAAACTTAGAGAGTTTGTAAAAAAAGAATCCACCTTTGCATCTTTGCAAAGGAAACAAAGGTTTCCTTTGTTAAAGGAAACCTTAGAACATGAAAGAAAAAGTTTGGAAAGAGAAGCCTGGAGGAGAGTATAGCAGAAAGAATAACAGAAAGGATAACCAAAAGAGTAAAAAGACCGACAAAAGTATGATATGACATATGAAAGCCAAACAATAAAATGGTGAAAGTAAATAAATGCATTTACAGTAATATCATTGAATGTAAATGGATTAAACTCCCAATCAAAAGATACAGGGAGACAGAATGGATTTAAAAAATACAAAACATGAGCCATCCACATACTGTTTACAAGAAACTCACCTTAGACCAAGAGATACAAATGAGCTGAAAGTGAAAGGTTGTAGAAAGATACTCTACACAAATAGTAACCAAACAGAGCAGGAGTAGCTCTACTAATATCAGACAAAACAGTCATTAAATGCAAAAAGTTATAAGATACCAGAGACCATTATATATTAATAAATGGGACAATCCACCAAGAAGATACAATAGTCATAAATATCTATGCACCTAAGCAGGGTGCCCAAAATACATGAGACAAACTCTGGCAAAACTTATGAAATAAACATCTCTAAAATAATCATTGGAGACTTCAACACACCACTCACACCATTTCATACAACAACCAGACGGAAGATCAACAAGGAAACAGAACTTGAACAATATGATAAAGGAGTTAGATCTAACAGACATATACAGAACACTGCATCCAAACTCAGTGGGTTTTACATTCTTCCCAAGTGCATATGGATCTTTCTCCAGTATAGACCACATGTTAGGGCAAAGAACAACTTTCAATGAATTCAGTAAAATATAAAAAGATTGAAATTACACATAGTACCTTCTAAGATCATAATGGGATGAGATTGGAAATCAATAATAGACAGGAAAAAAGTAAATTCACAAATGTGTGAAGGCTAAACAACACACTCCTAAATAATCAGTGGGTCAAAGAAGAAATTGCAAGTGAAATCAGTAAATATGTTGAGACAAATGAAAATGAGAACACAACATATCAAAACTTATGGGATACAATGAAGGCAGTATTGAGAAGGTAAGTTATAGCCCTAAACGCCTATTTTAAAAAAGAAGGAAGACCTAAACTCAAAGATTTAACTGAACAGTTAGAGAAAAAAGAAAAAGAACAGAAAACAAATCCCAAACAAGCAGAAGGGAAGAAATAATAAGGATTAGAGCAAAAATAAATGAAACTGAGAACAAAAAAAAAAAATAGAGAAAATCAACAAACCAAAAGCTGGTTGTTAGAGATAAAAAAAAAAATTTGACAAACCCTTAGCTAGACTAGCAAAGAAAAAAAGAGAGAAGATGCAGATAAATACAACCAGAAATGAAAGGGACCAAGTTACAAATGACCCCACAGAAATAAAAAGTATCAAAAGAGGATATTATGAGAAATTGTATGCCAACAAACTAGACAACCTAGATGAAATAGACAAATTTATAGAAATGCACAAACAACCCACACTGATCCTACAAGAAGTACAAGAACTTAACAAACCAATCACATTTAAAGAGTTTGAATCCACCATCAAAAATCTCCCAGCAAATAAAGTCCAGGACCAGATGGCCTCACAGGTGAATTCTTCCAGGTATTTCAAAAATAGTTAAGAACAAAAACTCTTCCACAAAATTGAAGAGGAAGGAAAATTACCCAACACATTTTATGAAGCCAATATCATCCTAATAACAAAGCCAGAGAAAGACACTACAAGAAATGAAAATTACAGACCAATCCCTCTAATAATCATATAGATGCAAAAATTCTCAACAAAATACTTGTAAATTGAATCCAACAGAACATCAAAAGAGTTACACATCATGACCAAGTGGGATTTATTCATCATGTGCAAGGCTGGCTCAACATAAGAAAATCAATCAGTGTGAATCACCACATTAAAATGCATTTACAGTAAAATTGAAGGAAAAAATCACATGATCATCTCAATCAATGCAGAAAGGGCATTCAACAAAATCCAGCATTTTTTTTTATAAAAACATTTCAAAAGATAAGAATAGAAGGAAAATTAATCAATATGATAAAAGACATATATAAAAAACTCACAGCCAACATCGTACTCAATGGGAAAATGTTAAGAACGTTCCCCCTAAGATTGGGAACAAGAAAATGATGCCCACTGTCACCAGTGTTATTTAATATTGTACTAGAAGTTCTAGCCAAGGCAACTAGACAAGAAAAATTTTAGAAGCATCCAAATAGGAAAAGAGGAAGTAAAACTTTCACTATTTGCAGATGACATGATCCTGTATTTAGAAAATTCTGAAATAGCCACAATGAAGCTACTTGAGGTAATAAATGAGTTTAAAAAAACAGGTAGGGTACAAGATCTACACGCAATAATCAGTAATGTTTTTCTACACTAGTATTGAACAATCTGAGGAAATCTGGGCAAAAATTCCATTTACAATAACAACAAACATTCCCAAATACCTAGGAATTAATTTAATGAAGAAGTACAGGACCTATATGCAGAAAACTACAAAACAGTGCTAAAAGAAATCAATGAAGACCTAAATAAATGGAAAAACATACTGTGTTCATGGATTGGAAAACCAAATATCCTGAAGATGTCATTCCTACCCCAATTGGTTTATGGATTCAATGTAATACCAATCAAAATTTCCAAAAGCCTACCTTACAGAATTAGAAAAGGCAATTGCCAAAGTCATTTGGAAGGGAAAGTGTACCCGAATAGCCAAAACCATTCCAGAAAAGAAGAGTGACATGGGAGGTATTTCACTGCCTGATCTTGAAACATATTTCTAAGCTACAGTGGTCAAAACAGCATGGTACTGGCATAAAGATAGACACATTGATGAGTGGAATAGAATTGAGAATCCAGAAATAAACCCTCACCTATATGGTCAACTGGTTTTTTAACAAACCTAACAAGCCCATGTTAATGGTACAAAACAGTCTCTTCAACAAATGATGCTGGGAGAACTGGATAGCTATAACCAGAAGAATGAAAGAGGACCCCTATCTCTTTCCCTATAGAAGAATCAACTCAAAATGGATCAAAGACCTAAATATAAAAGCCAGGACCATAAAACTACTTGAAGAAAATGTAGGGAAACATCTTCAGGACCTTGTAGTAGGTGGTGATTCTTTGGACTTTATACCCAAAGCACATGCAGCAAAAGAAAAATTAGATAAATCGGATCTCCACAAAATTAAACACTTTTTCACCTCACAGGGCTTTGTCAATAGGGGGGTGCAAAGGCAGCCATCTCAATGGGAGAATGTATTTGGAAAGTGAGTATCTGTTAAGAGTTTAATATCCTGGGTATATAAAGAGATGTTACAACTCAACAATAAAAAGTCAAATGACCCAATTAAAAATGATCAAAAGACTTGAATAGACATTTGTCCAAAAAGGAAATACAAAAAAAAAAACACATGAAAAACTGCTCAACACCACTAATGGTTACGGAAATGCAAATCAAAACTACAGTGAGATATTTCACACCTATTAGAATGACCATTATTAAAAATACATAGAACAACAAGTGTTGGAGAGGATGTGGAGCGATAGGAACACTTATTAACTGTAGGTGGGAATGGTACAGCCACTGTGGAGTACTGTTTGGCCATTCCTAATGAAGTTAAGTGTAGACTTGCCATGTATCCAGAAGAACTTAGATCAGTGACACAAATAGACATCTGCATACCTATGTTCATAGCAGTGTTACTCATGATAGGCAAAAGTTGGAAAAAACCGAGGTGTCCTTCAACCTTTGAATGGATAAACAAATTGGTGTATTCACACAACAGAGTATTATGCAGCTGAAAGAACAAATGGATTTTTAAAGCATATGACATCATGGAT
>JAQZBX010035425.1:0-24580 GCA_029593785.1 Cabassous unicinctus
TGTGATTGGAAGATTTTAGTATCCAGGATGCTACAAGAAATAAGAGAGATAATGACCTGAGGCAGTAATTGTGAATTTATTCTGAAGGGTTTGGAAGCAAAATAATACCCAGGTGCTGCTTTCTAAGAACTTACCTCAAAATCACTTATGCATCAGGCCCAGAAGAGGCCCTTAAAGATCATCTAATTTAACTCCCACAATTTACTTATGGTTAAACTGAAGTGCAGAGATGTGAGGTATTAAAATCATCTTTTTAGGAAGTAGCATAGCCAGGTGAAGGAGATAATGTTTTACTTTGATTTTGAAATAATCCACTGTTTTAAATTTTGATATTGATAATGCATGTTATTATTTAAATAAATGTGAAGGTATTAAATGATTCCTTTAGATACATAAGAGTCATATCTTCTTTTTATAGGTATACTTGCAAATAGGGAAATAATATTTTAATAAACTGGATTTAGTGCATTTGTGTGATTACGTGAAAATTTATCAAAAATAGCTTGTGTTAAAATATGTACATGTTTATTTTCCACATTTGCTATTGAAATACAGTCTAAACATAGTGGCATTTAAAATGTCTTTCAAACATGATTTGGTTTATTACTGGATAAAGAATCTCATAGAGATTCAATGGGTTCAATCAAGTAGACTCTTAGACTACTGGAAAGGGAAAAACAGCTGAGATATATTAAGTGAAGGGATCAAGCTCATGCATCAAGTTAAAAGTGAAATAAAGATAGACTAGAATTAAATTTGTAACAGGTTTTTCACTGATAAATAGGAATATAATCTTGAAATAAGTTTTAATAAAGCACTAAATTTTTGAATTTTTGGGAATAATTTTAAAAGTCTAAATTGTAATTGTTAAATGAATTAGACACCTAATTTGACTACTATGGATATCTTTCTTTCACTATTCACTACAAAAGGACACTGTGTGGCAATTGATGCTATCATAGTCTGGAATGATTCATACAATTTTTTATCTCTAAAAATCCTACTTTATTTTAAGAGCTTTATATATACAAATTTGAATGATTTTGTCTCCACTAAAAGGAAAAATGATGGAAAGTAACATAATTCTGAAAATTAATTTTAAATATCTTGGTGCTGAAATTATAAGTAATAAATACAAAATATTTTAAAAACTAAGGCTAAGGATTCATATATGTGAAATGAGAAATTACAGTGTGATTTGAAGGAATGGATTAAAAACTCGTTTTCAATAGTTCTTTCTTAGCTTATCAATGATACTTGAAATTCTACCAGTAGAGAGTTATTTATCTGTTAAGGTTTAATATTTATTACCATAGAAACATTAATAGTGGTGGTATTTCACTTTATAATAATGACAAAAAGGAAGGAGTAAAAATATTGAGAAAGAAGAAGAAAAATGCTAGTCTATGTTACTGAGACTGGCACCATAGGCACTAAAATTGGGATACATTTTTAAGAAGATTGGTTAGGAAAAATTGAACAATTTGTTAACATGAATCAAAAAGAAGCCAATTTATCCAGGTAACTATGAGAATGGATGGATCTTTAACAATCCAAGCTAAACCTACTGATGCTATTCTCAAATGCCAAATACCTCCTGAAAGTCAAATACATTTTGTTGGTTTTTTTAATTAGAGATTCACAGAAAAACCATGCAGAAAGTACAATTCTTACATACCCATTCACACAATAAGTTTTCCTTATTATGAACACTTTGCATTAGTTTGGTACTTATGTACATTTTTGTATTTTATGTCTGAGATGATAATGTGTTGAAAAAGAAAGAGAGAGCCAACTTATCTTGTTATTCCATTAGTTGACTATGATATAAATCTATAATCCAAGTTCTCCTACTGGGATTCAGCATTCTAAGAATGTGTTTTAGGACCTGGCAGAACAATGGATTGTTCAGCCAAGATGATTTTTCCCTATTTTACAGAAATGAGGAAATTGAGGTGATAATTAAGATCATGTATATGGAATATACATTTTCACTAGAATTGAAAATCCAACTTGAATGATGAGGAAAATAGCAGAGGAAAACCTTGCAGAGCCAAAAGCCCATGTATAGCTGCAGTTACAAGACTTGACTAGTTTGCATTATGATAAGTAAAACATTTCTAAAAGTTGAAAATTGGGCATCAGACTAGCTTAGGTAGGGCAAAGCTCTCTTGCAAAATAGGGGAGAAGGCATAGAAGAAGTCTAAGGGATCCACTTTGGAGACCTCTGGAGGCCAGGGAAGTGCTACACACACCCTCCAGGATGGATTGGGTTTGCATAATTGGAGAAGCCAGAGAGAAAACCATGAGTTGTTACTCTTACAGCTGGGAGCATCACCCAGACCCCACCCCTTAGACAAGCAGCCTTAGTAAAACTTGAAGCTGAATGGCCAGCAGAGAGAAGAAAGAGCAGATTCTTCCCTGGGAAAAGGAAGGGTGCAGCAGAGGGCTGACTGTGGTTTCTCATTGATGAATGCAATCACCATAACTTGCTAGCTCTGAAAAGGCAATGGTAATTGAAGGATTCATTTATGTGGAAGAGATTTCTGAGGGACACCATTTGCTGGCCAGCCAGGAAAGTGAAGGAAGACAGACTGGTCTCTTCCAATTCTTTCCCAGGCACAAAAGACCTTGTTGGACCCCATTAGCAGCTCCCTACCCCAGTTTTGATATCCTAAACAGTTCAAAATTATTAAAGATTTAGAATAAAGCTAACTAAAACCCAAATAAAAGCTGTGAAATAAAACCACAAGGCAAGAGACAGAAATTGATAAACAGAACCAAGTCATCACCATAAACAGGAGCCTAAGTATCACCAAATGATAACAACCTATTCTAAGAAATAGGAAGATATGGACCAATCAAATGAACAAGCCAAGAATGTTGAAGAATGTCAGGATTTAAGACAATAAATACTGTCCAAAAACCGTGCTTAATCAAGCTAAAGTACTGAAGGAAAATATGACTAAAGTGATAAAGGACATTAAGGTGACACTGTATGAGCATAAAGAATAATTTGAAAGCCTGCAAAAAAAGTAATAGTTTATGGAAATGAAAGATACAATGGCTGTGATTAATAATCCATTAGAGGCCTATAACAGCCAATTTGAAATGTTAGAATAATGAATCAATTATTTCAAAGACAAGATACTAGAAACTGAAATGATAAGAGAAGAGATAGAGGAAAGTATGCAAAAGGTTGAACAGGGTCTCAGGGAACTGCATGACAATGTGAAATGCACAAAAATATATATTATAGGTGTCCCATAAAGAGAAGAGAAAGGAAAAGGCATAGAAAGAATATTGTAGGAACTACTGACTGAGAATATTCCAACCATTATGAAAGACATGAATAACAATATTCAAGAACAACATACCCAAAAGAGAATAAATCCTAATAGTCCTACTCCAGAACATTTACTAACTGGATTGTCAAAGGTTAAAGATAAAGGATTTTGAAAGCAGCAAGAGAAAAGCAATGCATTACTTAAAATGGAGCTTCAATTATGCTAAGTGCCAATCCCTCTTCAGAAACCATAGAGGTGAGAGGCAAAGTTTGGATATATTTAAGGTAGTGAAAGACAAAAATTACCAGCAAAGAATTCTTTATCTGTTAAAACAATCCTTCATACATGAAGTCAAATTTAAATTCTTTACAGACGAGCAAAACCTGAGAGAGTATGTTTCCAAGAGAATAAATCTACAAGAGATATTAAAGGGTTTATTACAAGTGAGAGAGCTCAGAAAAGAGTGCAGAAATGAAGAACATAAAAGAAATTGAAAGGGTGAAAAGACAGACAATAGTAAGAAATGACAACAGAAATTCAAGAGATAAAATGGACGAAGTAAGTAACATCTTTATAGTAGTAACACTGAATGATAATGGCTTAAACTCCCCAATTAAAAGACATAGATTGATAGAATGGATAAAAAATATGAGCCATCCATTTGTTGTCTACAAGAGACTAAACTTAGATGCAAGGACAGAAACAGGCTGAAAGTGAAAGGTTCAAAAAAATATTCCATATTAATAGTATGAACCTAACATAGGTGTCCCAAAATTAACAGAATTCTGCAAAGTATTTTACATTAGTTACTTTAATTTCCACAACAATGCTTTGGATAAATCATATTGCTCTCAAAAAAAAAGTATAACCTTCTGTCTGGTGAACTTATTTCTAGTGCCTGGCACTGAGAATCAAGTACATATATACCACATATATATATATGACTGTAAGTGAAATATGCCAATGTAGATAAGGGTTTGTCAAGTTTGTTGATCTCAAATAAACAACTTTTTGTTTTGTCAATTACCTCTATTGTTTTCTTGTTCTCAATTTAATTTATTTCACCTCTGATCATAGTTAATTCATGTTTCTGCTTACTCTGACCATAGTTTGCTGTTCTTTTTCTAGTTCCTCTATCTATGTCCTTAGTTCCTTAATTTTAGTGTTCTTCGTTTTTAATGTAAGCATTGGGGGCTATAAATTTCCCTCTCAGCATTGCTTTAGCTGCATTCAATATGCTCTGATACGTTATGTTCTGTTTCATTTATCTTGAGATATTTACAGATTTTGCTTGCAATTTCTTCTTTGACGCACTGATTATAAAATCATGTGTTGTTTAATCTTCATAAATTTGTGAATTTTCCCTTTTTCTGCCTGATATTGGTTTCCAGATGTATTCTTTTATGTTCAGAGAAAGTGATTTGTATAATTTTGATCTCTTTCAATTTAATGAAATATACTTTGTGACCCAACGTATGGTCTATCCTGGAAAAATATCCATTCATGAGCTTTTGAGATGAATGTATATACTGCTGTTCTGAGCTGCAATGTTCTGTATATGAATATTAGACTTAGTTTGTTTATCATATTACTCAAGCTATCTTCTCCTTTATTGATCATCTGCCCAGATGATCTATTTAATGAAGAGAGTTGTGTATTAAAGTTATTATTGTACAGATATCTATTTCTCCCTTCAGTTCTTCCAGTAATTGTCTCTTGTAGTTTGAGCCCTCCTGTTTAGATGCATATACATATATGATTGCTATTTCTTCCTGATGAATTGCCCCTTTTATTAGTATACAGTGATCTTCCTTGCCTCTGATAAGAACTTTGCTTTTAAAATATATTTCATACCATATAAGTATAGCTATTCCAGCTTTTTTTATGGTTACTGCATGTATGGTATATCTTTTTTTATCCTTTCACTTTCAATCTATTTGTATCCTTGATTCTCAAATGAGTCTTTTGTAGACAGCATATAGATGGCTTATATTTTCTTACCCATTCTGCCTCACTGTGTCTTTTGATGAAGGAGTTTAATACATTAACATTCAATGTTATTACTCTGTAGGCTGTTCTTCTTTCACCCATTTTGATCTTTGGTTTTTATCTGTCGTATATTGTTTTCACCACTCATTTTACAATTTTAGTTACTTTTACTGATTTAATCTTCATTTTCAGACTCTTCCATGCCTCTCTCCTGCCTTCTCTTTTCAGCCTGTGTCACTACCTTTAGTATTTCCTGCAAAGCCAGTCTGTTGGTTACAAAATCCCTCAATTTCTGTTTATCTGTGAATATTCCAAACCTGCCCTCATTTTTTTATGAGTCTTGCTGGATATAAGATTCTTGGCTGGCAGTTTTTGTATTTCAGGGTCCTAAATATTCCATACCACTGTCTTCTTGCCTCCATGATTTCTTATGGGACATTCCTTATATGTGATAAATATTTTTTCTCTTGCTTTCTCAGGATTCCCTCTTTATCTTTGGCAACTGATATCCTTATTAATATGCCTCAGAGTAGGTCTGTTCAGATCCATCCAAATGGGGAAACATGCTTCTTGGACACAGATACCTATGCCCCTCTATAGGGTTGAGAAATGTTCTAACAATATTTCATCAAATATTCATTCTGCCCCTTTTCCCTTCTCTTCTCTGTCTGGGACTCCCATGATATGTATGTTTGCATGTCTCTTGCCATTATTTAGTTTCCTGAGACCCTGTTCAACTTTTTCCATTCTTTTCTTTATCTGTTTTTTGTAACTTTGCTTTCAAAGACTTTGCCTTCATGTTCACTGATCTTTTCTTCTGCCTCTTCAAATCTGCTGTTGAATGCCTCTAGTTTATTTTTAATTTCTTTTATTGTGACTTTTATTACCATAAGACCTGCTATTTTTCTATGTATGCCTTCACATTCTTCTTTGTGCTCACTCAGTGTCTTCTTAATATGCTTAATCTCTTTAGCCATCTCATTGAATTTATTAAGGAAACTTGTTTGAACATTGTGATGGTTATGTTACTGTGTCAACTAGGCCATATAATTGTTTCCAGGTGTTTGTTCCAGCAAGCACTAGGCTAATTGTATTACAAGAGCATTTATGGACTTCTATCACTGTCTGGATGGCTGATTACATCTGCATCAATCAGGGAGATTACATCATCAATGGGTGAGGCTTTTATCCAATCAGTTGAATGCCTTAAAAGGGGAAGTGATTTCAACATTCCTCTTGGGGCTAGGGACATATAAACAAGTTTGCACACCAACCTAGTCTGTTTAGGCCAGAAGTCCCTGCATTTGTCCAGAAAGGCTACTGCAGATCCCCCAGCTTCCTCTATGCTGGAGGTGAAGCTGGAGCCTAGGCTAGGGCTGCAGTCCAAACTGAGTGAACAGACATCAGTCCCTGTATTCACTGTGATTTTCAATCAACCCCACTTCCCCTCTTGCCAGGGGCAGAGTTAAAATGTAGGCTACTGTCTTTTTTCTGACTTGGACATGCTCAAACTTTAGTTGCTATTAGAATTGGACTCCAGCCATCCAGATTTACTAATCAGAAGTTGAAATTGGTGCCTAACCATGTCTTCCTTCCTCATTTTTGGGAAATGGGATTTCCAACTCCATTTAGGGAATAGTTCCTGAAGTGGTTTGTGCCTCCTGCAGGGGATGGACCCTGGCCTCCTCAGTGTGGAGTGCTCTACTCATGAATCATCGCTGCAGACCAGATTCTGCACTATGCTCTTTTCTCCTGGGTCCCTCAAAACAGTGACTTAGATAGTTGATACTTGGTGCTCCTTACTCTGCTACCACCTTTCCCCCTCCACATGTAGATATATTTTTCCATTAATTAATTTTTAAGTTCCCTTTTCAAAACTCTTTTACAGATTATGGCGACCTCAAAATAAAAAAAAAATCAATTGCAATGAAGATGTAGCCTTAAAAATAAATTAATCTGAATTATACATTTTTTCTTTACTTTTATTATAAAAATCTTTCATGTTCTCAAAAATATGGAAAACCAGAAGGCAACAATCTGGTAGTACAGAATATATAGAACTGGACAACATTACCAACAACTTAATCCATCTAAATCACATTCTGTAATATGCAATTTTAAGATTTAGAATTATCTGCTGTAAAAGCCATTGGGAGTAAAGTTTCTCAGTATACCCCAAATTATGCTGTGTAAATATTTCCTCACTTATAAGTGAAAAGCCTAATTTTTTATTTTAAAGTAATATTTAAAATACTGGTTTGGAGAACTCTTAAATTAATTGCTTATTGATTTGAGTGGATATAAACAATAACATTATTTTAGTCATGTGCATGGGGAAAACAAATAAATGTGAATTTCTTTCCCCATATTCTCCACCTCTCAAAATAAAATGGGAAATGGTATGTAAAAATCCAACTAAACTATAAAAACAAATATTGAATTCAAATAGAAAGAAATAACTTTCCACATATATAATATGAATAGCATTTTCTCTATAATTATGGTAATTTTTTCCCTTTTGAAATGCCCTTTTTCACTCTTTCCTTTCAGCTTTTGCAAACATTTCAAATAATTACTTTCTATTATGGAATTAAAATGTTATGAGTCCATGGTTTCTTAACATTCATCAGATGATAAATGAAGGAGACTTTTTTTTATTTTTGGAAATTCATGAAGTAAATAATAATAGTATTCATAAAATTATGGTTCACAGATGAAATTAATCTTCTTAAGATACTAAGGTTAGCAGGGTACTCAGGCAAAGGCAAACATTCTGGCAAACATTTGCTATAAATTTAATTACCCTAATTAAATTGTTGATATTCTCACCAAACAATTTTTATAAATATGTATATGAAACCCCAGTTTTCTCCAATTCCAAAGTCACAGATGATGCTTTATTTCACTTGTTGAAATCTTCCCTTTTGATTTCACTTTGCCCTTAAATTAATGATTCACCATGTATAAACTGCCACCAATTCTCTAGCTCCTTAATTGTAGACTGGGGAGGATACCTATTTTCTATTCTTGACACTGCCATTGATTTTAGTTTTGAATTTTACAAGTAACTTCATTTCTTTCTATAGTGATTTCTTCATCCAAAATATAGAGACAATATTTTTCATATAACTAAATAAGTGAGTCAGATCTGAGTTTCAAATTTAATATAGATAAAGGAGACCTTAGGGAAGAATAAAATACTAAGTTGGCATGTTATTGTGTTCAGTTTGTAGCTTGTACAAGAGTATGTTAGAGAGGTAAAAATTGCTTGAGGTTTTCCTAGGTTGCATACATACAGAATACCTAACTAGCACTTAGCAAGTCAGATCTTGAAACCAGAGTTTTCTTAGGCCAGTGTTTAAATTCATAATCACAAAAGAAAACCCTCAATTTTTCATAGTACCTTATATTTCATGAAAAACAATGTAATCCCCACGAATAATGACACAAATTCAGTCATTCTAATTTTGATTGTAGATGGAAATACCATGAGAAAATCCAAATTCTCAGTCTATACAAATGTAAATGATGCTCAAAATTTGCAAACTTACCCTGTTACTCTCTTCTACATACATAGCCAACTTACAAAGAGTAAGAAAGTTACACCTAACATACCTGAATAAAAACACTGAATCTTATATTCTCAAATATGTGCATTGGTTTTTCAGTGTGGGGGTAAGTTTTTCCCTGGGAATGTGGCATTGGTGGTTGGTTATTATGGTAGTCAGTGTTACAGGGAGCTTATTCTTTGGATTTACTTCTTTTCACTGCTCTTGTACATACGAATTCACTTTTTTTAATCAATGCTTCACTGACTTTCTACCCAAAGCCATAATAATGTCTTCTTCTTTAATGAATTTACCAGGCTGATAAGCATCATTTTCCTGTCATTGATTGTTCTGCTTGTTTGTTTGGAATATGGCCTTAAACAACAAATGAGCAACTCCTCGAATTTATTGCTGTCTTAATCTCAAAATAAATAATCCAATGTAAATCAGAGAGTATGCCTGTATTTAAATTTAACTTTTTATCTATACAATGGTATGAAAAATAAATTCAGTGTATATCACATATTCAGTCCATATATGGGAAAGTGTGGCATAATTCACCATGGTTCTTTGATTCCTGTTTCAATTGTTGTGGGACCAATTCTACACTTTCCTTTTTGGTGTTGTCTGTTTCCTCATTGAAATGTGTTTATCTACTGTTCAGATTATTTCATTTCAGTTTCTTGAAATCATATTTCCCTCACTATTAGTGCTATTGATAATGTGCAATTTCTAATTCCTCCTACCTTTGCCAAAGTAAACCATGTACAATGGGAAGTTATATATGCTGAGAAAAAGTTTGAAGGCAAGTAAAATAATTTTAATATTCAAATGACTCAAATAAAGATCTGTAATTCATTACAAAAATTTTCCCAATGGGGTCTCACTCACATGATTAACTAAATAATGGGTAAAGTATAAATTGTAGAACTTCATTTTTCTTGTTCTATGGCATTAAATTTTCCTTCGATGTTGTTTGGAACTCCCTTCGCAAATAATTAACTCACCTGGTGTATTTCCATTTTATTCACATTATTAGACCCATTAAAGCTTGGATAGCTGGATTCTAACAAGTATGCAAGCCTCTAATATCTTAGCTATGTGTGATTCATGCATCTTAGTCATTAGACATTTCCCCTGGGTCCCAAAGATTCAATGTTCTCTCTTTATGAAAGTTTTTTAAATGAAAATAAATTTATCAGACTTTTGCCTTGAGGGTCTTTGTTTTCTATAATCTGTTTAAACTGACTGGGGAGAAAAGAAAAGTCTTGGCCCTCATGTTAGTTTTATTCCTCTACTAAATTTGGCTTCATTTTGTTTTCCAATGACATTAGAATATGTTTTGTTAATTTCTAATTATTATTTAAGTAAATTTCCTGGAAAGTTAAAACTTAGGCTCTTGGTATCATTCTCTCTGGATTTAGAAAACTCCCATCAGAAGAATTTATATATATATATATATGGATATGATGAATCTAAATTAGTCTCGTCTCTGCTCCTTATCATTTCTATACATCTCTTTTTCCTTCATTTCTTCTTTTATAAATATATATATGTATATATATTTATATATATTTTACAAGGTGCTTAGATAACCCAAATATTACACAGAAATTACAGGGATTCCCATGTTCCCCACCTCCCACACCTCCCATAACATCCCACATAAACATCCTTCATCAGTGTGGTATACCACCCACAATGGATATACACATTCTGGGGTCTTGCCACCAAGTATAGACCACAGTTCACATCATAGACCACACTCTCTCCTACACAGTTCTGCATGGTATATGCTAATATAAAATGGCCTACATCTGTCACCTCAGTGCCACTCAGGACAACCCCCAAGTCCTGAAAAAGCCCCTGTATTTCAACTGCCCTTTCCCTCCCTGCCCCCAAAGCATCCAGTGGTCACCGTCTCCACCTCAGTGGTATAATTTCTTCCATTGCTTGAATCACAATATGTGTAAAACAGAATACCATTAAGTTCACTCGGTCCATAGCTCTTCCCCCAATCCTGAGGGACTGGGATGGTGATGCCAACTCCACCTCCAAGTGAGAGAGGGCTTATATCCCATGGATACGGTAGATGGGACTATCCTGCCTGCAGCTGCAAGCCCTCTCCATTTCCTGGGATGGCCATTGCCCATCATTGTCTCCTCGCCTGGTGACTTGGATGAGTCCATTGAGCTGTAGGGTAGGAGTTGCAGCTCCACCGAGATTCCAGGCACAGCTGGCACATAGGTAGGCCAGAGGCTTCAGTCTCTGGAAGTACACCTTCCAGAGACTGGAGCAGATGGGATGCAGATGGGATGCTGCAATATGCTCTTTTCTCCTATGTCCCTCATAACAGTGATTTAGATAGTTTACTCATTGTAGCTGACTGAGAGGGGAACAGACACCTTCCTTCCTGTCAGCTGTTTCGAGGGAAAAGGGAAGGCAGTTCAGGAATCTTTTCTTTGGTGAATTAAGCCATCAGAGCCTGCTTTGAATCTTTGATCTGGATATTCAACATAGGAACAAACACAGGAAAGCCAAGACTAAAACACTTCCTTGGAGAAGTGCACTGACTTCTGCCATCTGCTGGCCCATGTGTGAAACACATGGACAAAAACTTCACATTCTCTGTATCCAATGCCTGGGAGAAAATCTGCCCCCACTAGTGAGTCATTGGCCCAATTGAAAACTTAAGCTGGGTAATTTTAAAGACTGAGAACAAGTTTAAACAAATATCAAAGAAGAGCTGTAAAAAAAAAATAATAGGCAAGAGAGAGAAATTGGCTATCAGAGTAAATTCACCAATATATTCAGATGCTTAGACATGAGCAAAAAAAATACAAGTCATACTAAGAAACAGAAAAAGGTGGCCCAGCCAAAAGAACAAACCAAATATCCTGAAAAGATACAGGATTTTAGACAATTAATCAGTGATAATCACACAATTCTCTTAAATCACTTCAAAGACTTTATAAAACATATGAATAAAGATATAAAGGATTTTAAGAAGACACTGGAATAGCCTAAAGAACAATTTGAAAGCCTGCAAAGGAAAGTAACAAACATTATGGGAATGTAAGACATGATGGATGAGATTAAAAATTCATTAGAGTGTGAGTATCCTCACTGTCCTGGTTTTGTGATAAACAGGGTAGGTTAAACGTTTGCTATATTAGAAACCATCCATGTGTCCCCAGACCTAGTTTTCTCCCTAGGTCTGGTTTTTAGAATGCTGGTGATAAACCATGCTTGATTTATTACATGAACAACCTGTATGGGAAATGACTATAATGCTAGGTAACTTTGGTCAACTTTAAGCGATATAGCATGGGTACAGATGTGGCTAAAATGTTGGGGTGTCCATCTCCCATATGGAGGGGCCTGGGTTCGATCCCTGGGACATCCTGATAAAAATTGAAAAAGGAAAAATATAGAAGGTGCGCAGGCCACCAGGTCCTGTACATGGGTGTGCCATCAGGCCCTGCAAGCGGGTGCACCACCAGGCCCTACAAGCTGGTGCATGGGTACACCATCAGGCCCCATGAACCGGTGAGCCCCAAGGTGTGCCGCCAGGCCCTGCATGTGGGCATGCCATGAGGCCCTATGCAATGGTGAACCATCAAGTCCCGCAATCAGATGAGCCCCCTAGGCCCCACATGTGGGTGTGCCGCCAGGCCCTGCATGTGGGTGTGCCATCAGGCCCCATGCTCAGTTACGTCACCAGGTCACATGAGCTACACAGCAAAATGATGACGTAATAGGAGAGTGACACAAGAGAAAGTCAAGAGGAGACGCACAAAAAAACCAGGAACTAAGGTGGCACAGGTGGTAGAATGCCTCTCTCTCACATCAGAGATTCCGAGTATTGAATCCCAGTGAAGATAGGAGAAGGATGAGAAAAGAGGGCAGAAAACAGACGCAGAGAGTTGCACAGTGAATGGACACAGAAACAGAAAAGAGGGAGAGAGGTAAAAATGGATAAAAGTAAATAAATAAATAAATCCTTAAAAAATGTATGGGGAGGAAGATATGGACTACAGTTAGTAGTAATACTTTGACGATGCTCTCTCATGATTTGTTGACAAATGTTTCGCAACAATGCAGGGTGTTATGGGAGGGAGGTTGATGTGTGAGAGCCCTGTATGATGTTATGCATGTTTGTTTTGTAATTTCACGATGTTTACTGAACACTTATAGTTAATGTATGTTCATGTATGAATTATATACTTCAATAAATTGTTTAAAAAATAAAAGAAGATACTGAATGAACACAAAATAGAACTTGAAGGATTATATTGAAAAATAGCAGACTTTATGGAAATGAAAGTCACAATAAATGAAATTAAAAATACCTTAGAGGCATATAAACACAGATTTGAAGAGGTAGAAGAAAAGATCAGTGAGCTTGAAACAGGGTCACCAAAAACAAACATACAAAAGAACAGATAATGAAATGAATGGAAAAAACTGAACAGTGCCTCAGGAACTAAATGATGGCAAAACATGTGCAGTTGTACATTTCATGGTTTCCCAGAAGGAAAAGATAAGGGAAAAGGGGAAGGATGAATATTTGAGGCAATAATGGCAGAAAATTTCCCAGCCTTATGGAAGGACATGTGTCTAAGAAGCACAACATAAACCCATATAAATAAATCCAAATAGATCAAATCTGAGACACATATTAAACAGAATGTCAAATCCAAATATAAAGAGAGGATCACAAGTGCAGCCAGAGAAAAGCAATGCATCATCTATAAGAAATGCCTACTGAGTTAAGTGCTGATTTCTCATCAGAAACCATGGAGGCAAGAAATCAGTAAGTAGTGTAATATACTTAAGACCCACAAAGAGAAAAACTGCCAGACAAAAATCTTATATACAGTATTATTTTCTTTCAAAAATCAGGGTCAATTTAGAATATTCACAGAGAAAAAGAATTTGAGAAGTTTGTAACCAAGAGACTGGCACTGAAGGAAATACTAAAAGGGGTTTGTAGCAGGTTGGCAGTTTGATGAAGTTATGAATTCCAAAAATAGATATTAGATTATGCTTGTAAACTGGTCTGTTAATATGAGCATGATTAAGTTATGATTAGGGCGTTGACTGGGCCACATCAGTAGGGTGTTGAGCCCCACCCCTTGGTGGGTGGGGGAATCAAAGATAAAAGGCATTGCAAAGGACAGATGAAGCAGTTCTGATGTTGGAGTTTTGATTCTGGAGCCCGGGGATGTGAGCAGACAGAGGAGCTTGGTTGTGAAGGAGAGAAGGCCCCGGGATAGAGACGAGCCATTCACCTGACAGTTCACAGCTGGCCTTGTGGAGAGAGGCAGATCCTAAAGAGCCTCATAGTCTACAGCTGACCTTGTGGAGGAAACAGAGGACCTAAGCCCAGAGAGAAATGCAGCCCTGGAAAGAGAGGAACCCAAGAAGCCTGTACTCAGGCAAATGTCGGCAGCTTCCTTGCTCCAACATGTGGCAACAGACTTTGGTGAGGGAAGAAACTTATGCTTTATGGCCCGGTAACTGTAAGCTTCTACCCCAAATAAATACATTTTATTAAATCCAACCGATTTCTGGTATTTTCCATCACCACCCCTTTGCTTGACTAATTCAGGGTCATAGAGCCTGAAAAGAAAAGTTAGGAGAGAAAGGCTTAGAAGAGTCTAGGAATAAAGATCATATCAGTAAAAGTAACTACAATTGTAAAATGCATGTTGAAAATAAGATATGAGTGATAAAACTCAAAGGTCTAAATGGGTGATGTAAAAACTGTCTTTACAGTAACAACACTGCATTTTTATAGTTAAATTCCCCAATCAAGAGGCACAGACTGGCAGAGTGGATAAGAAAATATGAACCTTCTATATGCTGTCGACATGAGAAACAAATTAGAACCAAAGATACAAACAGATTGAAAGTGAGTGGCTGGGAAAAGTTATTCCATGTATGCACTAACCAAAAAATAAAGCATGAGTAGATGTACCTATATCAAATGAAATATAATTTGAAAACAAATATACTATTAGAGACAAGGAAGACTATTATTTATTAATAAATGAACAATTCACCATGAAGAAATAAGAGTCATAAATGTACATGCCCAAAACCAGGAGGCACCAAATTATTTCAGGCAAACACTGGCAAAACTGAAAGTAGAAACAGAAGTCTCTAAAACGATTGTTGGAAACTTCAAAACAACACTCATTATTGGATAGAACATCTGATACAAGGAACAATAAAGTAACAGAGAGCTTGAATAATATGATAAAGGAACTAAACCTAATAAACCTATACAGAACATTGCAAGCCAAAACAGCAGGATTTACATTTTTCTCAAGGTTGCATGGATCTTTCTCCATTATATACCATATGCTGGGTCATAAAGTATATCTCAATAAATTTATTTATTTATTTACTTTAAAAGAAGCTTCAGATTGCATAAATGTTTCACCAAATATGAGGGATTCCAATATATCCCACCCATTCCCCTCCCACACTTTCCCCCACTAATAGCATCATTCATTAGTGTGTTACATTTCTTATGATTGATGAACAAATATTTAAGCATTGCTACTTATCATGGCCTATAGTTTACACTATGGTTTACACTTTGCACTACCCAATGTTTTAGGTTTTGACAGAATGTATAATGGCCTGTACTTCCACAGTAAACAATCGCTCAAGCAGGGGTGTTTTGAGGACTCTAGAGACTACTAGACACTATAAACAAGGCAGACTATCCAAGGAAATAGGGACCCCATCAGTGAGCCTTACTTTGAAATATACGATAACCTATCTCCCCAATGCATCAGAGTTAGTCTCATTTATAATTTCCCTACACATGTTTCTTCTGCTTCTCTTATTGGAACCTGCAATTAGCACTATACCTGTTAAATATATGTCTCAGAGACTTAAATCTTTGGACTGCTCATATGCCAGTTGAGCCCTGAATCTCTTCAGACTCACCCAGCACCACTAATGAAAGGATAATGACGGACAAAGCCCATCCCCCCCCCAAAAAAAAGAAGCGGAGTATATTTACAACTTCAACAACATACTTCCATCCAACTGCCCCATGGGATCTAAGCCCTCTCTCAATCAGAATTAGAGTGGGCATCACCATCCCCAAATCCTCAAGATTAAGGAATGAACAAAGATAATGTGGTAATGCAACTATGAACTAAAGTAGATTTATTATTCTAGTAATGGAAGAAATTGCAACATTGATACAAAGGTGGTGGTCACCAGAGGTTCTGAGTGGAGGGAGAAAGAAGAATAGGTATAACGTGGGGCATTTTGGGGATATTGGAATTTTTCTGCATGATATACAAAGACAGATACAGTGAGATTTCAATAAATTTAACAAGATCAAAAATTATACAAAACACTTTCTCTGATCATGATGCAGCAAAGGTTGAAATCAAGAAGTAGAAAAAGAAAATTCACAAATATAGAGAAATGAAACAACACACTCAAATAAAGAGTGAGTCAAAGAAGAAATTGTGGGAGAAATCAATAAATATCTTGAGACAAATGAAAATGAGAACACAACATATCAGAACTCAGTGAAGGGAGTGCTGAGATGGAAATGTATAGCCCTCAGTGCTCACTTTAACAAAGATGAAAGAGCTAAAATCAATGCCAGAAAATATTGCAAGAGAAAATAGGAAAAGAAAACACTGTATACTCAAAGCAATCAAAATAAATGATATAATCAATATGAGAGCAAACATAAATGAAATTGAGAAGGAAAAGCAATAGTGAAAAAAAAAACAAGTTTGTTCTTTCAGAAGATTAACAAAATTGACAAGCAGCTAGACTGACAAAGAAAGAGAGTAGATGCAAATACATAAAATCTGAAATGAAAATGGGGACATTACTACTGACCACACAGGAATAAAAGAGATTATGAGATGATAGATAATATGGACAACTGTATGCCAACAAACTAGACAAGTAGACGAAATGGAAAAATTGCTAGAATCATAGAAACAACCTCCACTGACTCTTGAAGAAATAGAGGACCCCAACAATCCAATCCCAGGTACAGTGATTAAAACAGACATCAAACAACTCCATAAAATGAAAAGCCCAGTACCAGATGGCTTCCCATGTGAATCCTACCAAGCATTCAAAGATCTAATACCAATCTTATGCAAACTCTTCTAAATAATTGAACAAGAGGGAATGTTGCCAAACTCATTTTATGAAGCCAATATCACCTTAATATCAAAGCCAGATAAATGTATTACAAAAAAAGGAAAATTGCAGACCCATTTCCCTAATGAACACAGATTGAAAAGTCCTCAACAACTTACTCACTAATCAAATCCAACAACACAGTAAAAGAATTATTAATATATACCATGATTTAGTGAGTTTTATCCCAGGAATACAAGGGTGGTTCAACACAAGAAAATCAGGCAGAAAAACACACCACATTAATAAATGAAGGAAGAAAAATTACATGATCATCTAGATTAATGCAGAAAAGGCATTTGAAAAAATCCAGTATCCTTTCTTGATAAAAAGGTAGAAAGGTAGGTATTTAGATAATTTCTATTTTCCAAATTTGAACAAGTCAACAATGAACATAAGGTAGTTTCAAGAGATATGTTGATTTCCTGAGACAGCATCAAACTTTTATATAGACAGCCTTTTTCATTTTATTTTCATGAAAATGATGCATGATAAAGTGTCTCATTGTTAAATTTGCATTTCCTTAACCCTATGTCCCCATGGTGGATTCTGTCAGTGATTACAAGGTGTTGGCCCTATTTTACAGCATGGTTGACCCCAAGTTTAACCCCCTTATCTACCTACTAAGAAACACAGATTTGACGAACAACATGAGGAAAATCTGGCGCCACAAGAGGCTGTTTGAAAAGAAATTATGCTGTTGGTGTTTGAGCCCTTTGGACCATCTCATCCTTTTCACACATTTCTAAGTTCAACAAATGCAGCTGGTGCAGAAGGGTGGTGTGCTGTCATGTGATGTCACTAACCTCAAAGGGACAAGTCCTGTCACCCACTCTCTAGTTTATATCACTGAGCCTGTGAAAAAGGCAATAGATAAGATGATCTCATCTTTTCCAGTTCTGACATCCTGGAGATAAATTTGTCCTTCCTGATGCAACATATAGGGGATATCAGTGTCCTTTTATCAGGGCGAATTTTAAGTAATGCAGAGCTTGGAGTTTGTGTTCTGGTTTAAGAAACCTATGATGATTAAGTCACCTCTCATGAATTGAGAGAGATCCTTGGCCCTTCCATTTTTTGAGGATTACATTATTACAATAAACAACAATGCCAGAAAATATTGCAAGCATTGTTGCACATTTTAAATCTTTACATTGAAAAAAACTATACTTCTCATAGAAGGAAATTAAATACAAGCATACTATTGACAACATAATTATGGAAGTTATGTATATATGCATAATGTTATTAACCCTTTGTACCCTATTACTGGTGTATTCCAGTACTTCAAAGTTTCAAGTTGGATGGTGAACAACTTTCAATCATATAAATGCATTTCTATGACTGTATTTATGGCTTCATTTAAAAACTTTTCATGAATATGCAATTGATTCTCTTTGTAAATATGCAGGATGGAAAATTTCCCACCTTGTGAAAGGCCCTGAGCTTAAGAAGGCACCTAGGTAAATTGATGTAATTTCTGGGTGAAATTTGTTAATCCTCACTGTCCATCATACATATAATATCTTTTGATGTTTTCTGTCACCCTTCTAAAGTATGCAAAACTGTGTTCTCTCCACTCAGGGAGGCCCTTATACTAGGGAGAAATAAAGAATATTGGACTAAGAAACTAGTAAGACAGACTGAAAACTGGGACATTTGCCAAGATCACCTTTATTTCATGAGGTGTATTCATTTATGCAGGAATCTTCAAGTTGTGTGTACTAGATGGCACCTTCAAAATCATCTAATGTCATTCACTCCAATAACACACATAGGAAGGGTAAAACTAAGGCCTAGAAAATGAATAAAAGTTCACCAAGTTTGCAAATATGAATGGACCTGAACTGATATTTCTGGTATTCTTTCTTTGTATCATGACCCACATTAAGAGAATGAATGATATATACATAATGTATCATTATCCCAAGTGCAGCAGAAATCTAAGTTATCAGGTGTAGAGTATAATTACAAAAATTAGGTGTAAGTGATGAAGATGTCACCAACTGTTTTTCCCTTCCCCAAATTCCACATGTATATGGAATTCAGAGTCTTAAGGGGAGGCAAAAAATTATTCAATATTTTAAAAATGAATCAAAAAAGAAAATAATTAATCAAGTCAAAGTCTAATTTTGATGTGTGTATTGTGGTTATTACCTCCTGAAATGATTATCTAATTCAAGGAGGTGACTGTAAATGGAAATGTCTGAAGTTGGAGGGGCAAGTGTTAAATTTTGGAATTTATTTTAAGAACCTTGTCAGTCTGGTCCCAATTAAAATTTAGTAGTATTTCTGTTCACTTGATAAATGTGCTGGAATAGCACACTCAAATGATGTCTGTATTGCCTCCAAAATCCAAAGAGGGCAACTAGATGCTGTGCCTCTTTTATGGTTGTAGGGATGGCCAGAGGCAACACATTAGACTTCCCCTTAGAAGGGTTATCTCAACTTGCCCCGCAACACTGGGCACCTAGAAATTTCATCTGAGTTTTGTTGGATTTATTTCCCATCCTCTGATATGAAAATTTCTTACCAATTTTCATAAAGTAGTTGCTACTTCTTGTTCACTAGGTCCAATCAAGATAATGTCACCAATGTACTGGACAAGTGTGATGTCTTGTGGAAGGGAAAGGTGATCAAATTTCTTCAGGAATAGATTATGATATAGGAGTGGGTAGTTGTTATTTCTCTGAGGTAGGACAGGGAGGTGTCTTGCCAGCTGAAAGATAACTGTTTCTTTCTGTCTTTACTAAAATGTATTGAGCCAAAAGTAGTTGCTATATCAATACCTGCTCACCAGGTACCACTCATTGTGTTAATTTCCTCAAGCAATGATACAATGCCACATATGGAACAGTAACTGCAATTGGAGTTACCACCTGGTTAAGTTTACAATTATCTACTGCCATACTCGAAGAGTAATTTCTTTTCTGTGCAGGCTGTATAGGATAGTTGAGTGGGGATGTGGTGGTGTCTGCCAAAGGGCTGCCAACACAAAGTACCAGGAATCTGTTGGCTTTTATAAAGGATTTTTATTTTGGGTAAAAGCTTACTGCCCCAAGGTCAGAGACATTCCAACTCAATGTACCATAAGATGTCCTTTCTACCAAAGTCAGCTGCCATATGTTGAAGCAAGATGGTGGGCAGTCTCTGTGAGATTTCAGCCTTCCTCTCTGGGTTCCTCTCTCAGGATCAACTGCTATATTTCTTCCTGATTTCAGCTGCAGGCTTGTTTTTTCAGTCTCCCTTCTCTTCCCAAGTTCAGCTGTAAGCTATCAGGCAAAATAGATCATCTCTCCCTGGGGATTTAGCTGTTTGAGCCTTCTTCTTTCTCTTACATGGCCAGATAAAAAATAACAGAGCACTCTCATCCTTATGTGTCTGTCTGTCTGTGTGTCATTTTATATCTGACCCACCAAGGGGGCAGGGACTCAACCTGAGTCATGCCTCACTGACCCAGTGAAATAAAAAAGCCTTCAAAGCAATCTTGTCAGGTAATCTAATCAAGGTTCCCTCAATTGAATTTAATATTATCAAAGTGTACCATGCCCAGAGGAATGGATTGGTTTACAAATATAATCTTTCCTTTTTGGGGTTTCAAAAATTAATCTCAATCTTTAACTGGTGGGAATAATCACCCCTGCATCCTTCAAATCCTTGGTGGTGTCACAAATCTCTGCAATTCCTCTAGAAATGTGTTATTTCTTTTAGTTTACTATTTTCCTAGGTAAATGCAATTTGCTGGCTTCCAATTGGCCTTCCCTAGAAATTAGCCTATACTCCAGAGGTCAGAGAATCATTGTGGGGATTCTGCCAGCTGCTGAGTAGTTCTACTTCAATTGTGCCTTCCATAACTGGATACACTGTGTCTGTGTGTTCAAGCTGAGTTAAAATTCTATTAATCACCTCACTTCCATAAGACCCTACTCACTATGCCTCATTTCTTCTAGGAAAAGGGCAAGGTTCAGGACTCAGGACAACCCCAGGAGAAACTGCATACATTTCAAGTCAAAACATTCATACATTTTACTAATGTATATTAGGTATTGTGCCATTTTCAACTATTGTGAATGACAGTGGATATCAATGGACAATGAATGCTTATGTGAAAAATTATGTCTTTCTTAAATTCAAGGTTATTTTTTTCATTCAGCTGATTGTTGTTTTTGGTGGTTGGTTGAATTATGTACCTGGGGGGGGGCATAGTCTTAATATTAATTCTTTTTCTGTAACTGTAAACCCACTGTAAATAAGATATTTTGAAGATATTTTATTTAAAGCATGGACCAATGAGTCAGGATTTGTCTTAATCCTGTTATTAGAAGACTTGAAAAAGAAAATGTCATGGGTAGGTTTTAGAAGCCAGAACACAGAACATGGAAGGGAAAGGAGAGAACCCAGCCATGTCCATGCCATATAATAGGAACCCAAGGAACCCAAGGATTTCAGGTCAGCCAGAATGTTACCAAGCCTGGGAGGAAGAAATCTGTCTAGATGCTGAAACTCTTACACAGTTAATTTCTGTTGTTTAAGCCAATCTAATGTGTTATTTGACACATAGGCAGAAAACTAAGACCCTGCTACACCTTCTTAAATTCAAGGTGATTTCCTCAAAGGCATTTATTGAATTAAAGCTTTAACTTATGGAATTCCCTTTATACATATATGCTAATTCTTACATTTCTTCCTATCTTATATAAATAATGTTTTTTGTTTTTTTTTTTTAACATTTTGCATTGACTTCCTGTGGGATTTCCAAGTGATGTCTAATCCCTGTTTTTTCAGCACAATATCTGCTCTTCAAAACATCATTGAGTTTTTTATTTGTATTTGAAAAAATATATAGTAGATAAAATAGTAATTATATGAGTGTGTGCTTTTGTGTGTGCATATATATAACTATATTTATGCTTTCACATATATACATGTATACTTATACATATATATATTCAAATAAAATTAACTTCTTAACTCCAAACTACTTAGCAAATAAAACATCACGAGTAACTTTCAAGTAATTTGACACCCTTCTTCAAACTATCTCTTCCCTCCAATTTAGAGGTAACTACTTGATACATAAATATATGTAGGTCTAATTTACGAGATTTTACTTTAAATCTTCTGTGAATGACTTCTTTTGCTCAGAAATTTAATTTTGAGTATTATATACCTGAAGAATTTGTTTGATCCATTCCTTTTCCTTTATATAGTGTTTCATTATATGAACAGCATACAATTTATCTATTCTATTTTTCAGCAAGTGATTGGTCCTATTTTCCTATTTTCCTTTTTTTCTTTTTTCTTTGCCTTTTTTTCATAATAAAAACCAGATTGGTATGAACATTGTAGAAATTGTCACTCAGTGGAAATGTAAATGATGCTATCTGTAAGGACGAATCTCCCTTTCTTCTTTTTATCCTTCAGAATTGTCATGTTTTTAATGCTCTTTTGTATTCCATGTAGATTAGAATATGCTTGAGGAATTCCAAGAAAAATCTTGTTGAGATATTGATTAATTGCACTGAACCAACATTAGAGAAAATGCCATCTATATGATATTATAGTTCCCTATCTAAGAATAAGGTACACCTCCCCATTTGCTTAAGTCTTTTATAATGTCTTTCAAAAATGTTTATAATTTCGCTTAAATTTTATCAGATTTATTTTTTCTCTTTTCATGTTTGTTTTCTATTTCAAATTGTATTTTACCTGAATTTCATTTTCTGTGACTCCTAGTATGTTGAAATGAAACTTACTTTTTTAATGTTAGTCCTATTTCTAAAAACTTCAAATAGTCCCTTCATAATTATAATATAACTATGGCTTCATTTCCTACATCAACATTCACATCAAATGTGAAAAAGCCCTGTAGTTTTTTCTTTCCCAAGTCTTGGATATTTATCTCTTCTGTTTATCATAATATGCTGTATAGTACTTCCAGGCAATGATGAATAGAAATAGTGATAATTGAGGTACATGACTTGGTGCAGGTTTTAAGTGGAAGGTTTCTAACATTTCAACATTGAACATGATGTTCACTCTGTTTTATTTCCTTCACATACCTGTAAAAAATGTAAGAAGTTTTCTTAAAATTTTTTTCTGTTAAGAATTCCATCACTTTATTATTTTTTACTACTTTTGAGATGATATAGCTTTTTTCCTTAAATTTGTGAAACTGTAATGGAGAAGCATATATTCTTGATAAACCTAATTAGTCATGAAGTTTTAAATGTCTGTCATGACTTTTTAAGTCATTTTGCTAATATTGTATTTAGTATTCTCATTTATATTTATAACTGATATTGAGAAATAATTCTCTTTCTCATTCAGTTTCTTTCTAGGCTTCAATACTCATAATTTATTTTATTTTATTTTTTTAAAGATACTTAGATTACATAAATGTTACATAAAAAATGTAAGGGCTTCCCATATACCCCACTCCTTACCCACCACACTTTCCCACATTAACATCATCCTTCATTAGTGTGGTACTTTTGTCAAAATTGATGAACACATATTGGAGCTTTGTGAATATAATGTGGATTATAGTTTTCATTATAGTTTAAAGTCTCTCCTACACATTTTTTTAAGTTATGACAAGCTGTATAATGGCCTATATCTGTCACTACAACATCATTCAGAACAATTCCAATGTCCTAAAAGTACCAACAAATTACACGTATCTTTTTAAAAGATACTTAGGTTACATACATGTTACATAAAAAGTATAGGGGATTCTTGTATGCCTCTCTCTCCACACATCCCACTAAATTACACTGCTCTTATAAAATGAATTGATGAATATGTTTTCTTTGTTTTGTATTAAGGAGATTGTATATGATTAGTATATGTTACTTCACTGTTTGGCAATTGTTTACTTCAGTAAATCTGGACCTGGTGATTCAAAACTTTTTAAAAGTTTGATTTTCCTTTAAGTGGTTAAAGAAATATTAAAATTTCCTTAAATATACCATTGGTTTTGCTATTTTTGCACTTAACTTTTCATTTTTATGATTATAAATAGTTTTTTTCTTAATAGTCATTGTATTCTCAAATGCAAATCATAATTTTTAAGTAATATACATTGGTTGAGATGTGTTCATAAATTCAGAATGTTAAAAGTTTTATAAAGTTACATGGTCCAAACAATACATATTGTGTAATGCTCTAATAAGATCTGGTATGATACTCTATAATCAACTCTGATAATTATTGCATCAAATTGTATCTTTCCAGCACCAATCAGTAATAAGTGATTATTTCAGTACGAATCTACAATTTCTTCTATCATATATAAATATTCATGTAGGAGGCTTTAAGGTCTATAAATACACTCTTGTATGTTGAATGTTAAGTTTCCTCACAAATGGTTTTCAGAAGTTTATTACTGTGCACAGTTTCATATCCAACTACCATGCAGATATTACAGGGAATGGTCTTCTTTTCTGCCAGTAAGTCAGTCATTTTTTTGAGCATCACTGAGGATGGATAGCAAAGGTTGGAAAGTGAGAGGCAATTAAGGTAGAAATATGTGGGCTGGTCAATAAACTGACTGCA
>JAQZBX010035426.1:0-24584 GCA_029593785.1 Cabassous unicinctus
ATTCTGAATTGCATACCCAGGCTCACTCTCCATTTTGCTGTCCTCTCCTCAATGCAGCTGGTGAATAAGTGGATGCAGACCTTGCCCTTCTTTTCTCACACATGCCCATGCATGATGGTTGTTCCCTTCAGCTTCTAACAATGAGCCAGGCCAGATACTGGTAAGATCCAAGTTTTGGATTGAAGCTTTAGGGAAAGGTGAAGACCTCTTAGACCTTAAACCTAAGTCATTTACTCTAACACAGCATTACTAGGTTTCTTAGATACCCTTGCAAGTTAAAAGCAAAGTGGTCCTTTGTTTCCCATTTGCTTACTGTTGCTATGTATTTCTTTCCTGAGAGAAAATAGTAATTGCTAACATTAAATGAGTGCTTAATATATGCTAGGCACAGTCCTAAGTGCTTAAGGTATATTATTAATGTCATTATTATAATCCATGAGGTAGGTACCAAACATTCTCTTTTTTCACAAATTATGAAAATAAGGAATAGGGATTTGGTTTAAGGTCACAGAAGTAGTAAACAGTGAACCCAGGCACTCTGCTCTTACCCATTATATTATATACCTCTATAGGGTTGAAATGGGTGGATGGCAGAACAGGACCCTGACTGTAAGTCCAGCACATAGTGCCAATACACCATGCCAATACCATCCAGGGAAGAGTCCAAGGGCAACTTGCCTATCCACCAGTAGTTTTCCATTCTCAGAGCCCCACCGTTTGCACAGTGTGCATCACTGATCTCTGCCTTGATTTCCTGTTGCACCCTCTAGCCCATGGTATCTGCCAGATTCCACATCCTTAAGCCAGACTGAAGTACCCATATCCCACTTGGCAGTCAATTAATGAAAATGCACTAGGAGCACTCCAACCTCCTTTGGGAAAGTTTCTTGGAAATTTTCACTTTGTTGTCATCATCCCTACTCCTGCTTCCTGCTCTGTTCCTATGGTTCCTCAGCCTTGGACCTCTCTGTCTTGTCTCATTACCAGATCTGGACTCCCCACAAACCCTTAGATATGAAGGCAAAACTTTGGTATACTGGCTTGACCCTTGACTCCTCCTAGGAATGTAGCTAACACTCATCATCTGGCTCACCTTTCCAGGCTACTTTTGGTAAAGACTCAGAGCTCACTGTAAATTCTGAGTACTCACACCACCATTGATTGGTTGGCTGATGCCTGTCTTGTTCTCACAGAAGAGGGGAACCAGATCTCTAGTTAGAATTACAACATGTTTAGTTGGAACTTTGCCTCATTCTGGCCAATGGGAACTTGGCACCACCTCTCATATTCACAGTTACTGGCTGACATTACCCCTCCCAAAGGTCAATCACCTAAAACCACAATTCTCCCATCCCTTGTGATTCTCAGACTCATCTACTCTTTATAAGTCTATCCCTTTGCCCCACTCCCAGATTGGATCTCCTTTGATATTGAAGCTGGCCCAAATCTAGCTCCCTTAGTTGGACTGCTGATTGCTCTCCTGAGGAGTCAACACTATACTTACATATGTTTTCTTGGTCCCATTAAAGTTTCCTCCCTTGTGCCACTTATCTATGCTGCTGAGATCCAATGGTCCTTGTTCCTGAGCTGGCCTGACCTGAGTTCAACCAATGTCTATGGATGGCTTAATTATAAAGATATCCTGAGCTTTAATAAACCATGGGGTGGGGGAGTGTGTGTGTGTGTATGTGTGTGTGTGGCAGGGAGAGTTTCTTAAAATCCCAATAGTTATTTTTGCAAGTTTTATATTTTTTATCTCCCAGAGGACTGGGTTAATGGCAGTATTTTTCCTCTTTATAGTGCTTAGCATAGTTTCAAGAAACAATAGGAAAACAGATAAATAGGGTTTTTGAAAGATGGGTCTGGTCAGGACTCTCCTTGCTGCAAGTGGTTAGAAACAATTCAAATGAGTAGGAAGTTCAAGAGTAGGATTAGTTTTGGAGGCTCTGAAAGAGTCAGTGCCAAAGGGTCCTCTTGCTCACTCACTGTTAGTTTTAGGTTTGTGTCTTATTTTTTCTTGCTGTCCATAGACTTCTTCTGTCTGGCAAGAGGCAGAGAATGTGGCCACAAACAAAATCAGGTTTACACACTTTCTGTTTAGTAAGCCCAGTAGAAAGTGAGGGTTCATCTCACTTAATCTCTATATGAAATACAGAGAAGGAGCCTGCTCAACCGTGCATAAAATCATTACTAAGAGATCATTGTGGCAAGGGTCATGGGAGTATACTAAGATTGGCCAAGCAAGGGTCATATGTCTTCCTATGGCCAAAGGGATAGATTGTGTAATTAGCAGCTTCTTCAGAAACTAATGTACTAGGGGATAGGCAGTTGGCAAGAAAAAGGGATGCGAGCCACACCAAAGCAGCAGATGGTTACTATGGCAGGTTGCCCTGAGATCAGTTGTGTGCATGTATGTATGTGTTTAAATCTCTCAATCCATTGTTTAGCACTGCATGACTCTCTTCAGCTGAATGTCTGTCCCACTCAGCAGGGGAACCTTAGCTCATTCCTTGATTTTGCAGTCTTGTTTCTGAACTAGTGGCTCATCTCATATGAATCGCATTCCAACCTACTCTACATACTTCCAATTCCATTGTTCATTCTCCCTCCTTTGAGCTTGCTTTATTCTTCAGTCTTGATCTTCAGCACTTTCTCTTTCACTTCAATCTTGTGTACTATTCAGTAACAATTCAGGTGCCTCTGGAGAAGACTCCTTCTAGTCTGACTGAGCCCTGGCAGTTAGTAAAATCTGTGTTCCCATCCCATCTCTGTGACTTATAGCCTTGTGACCATGGTCAAATCACGTAAGAATTGCAAATCTTAGATCCTTATCTTTAAAATGATCATTCATTCATTTATTCAACAAATGCTAAGAGTCTAGTATGTGTCAGGCTCTGTTTACGTTCTGGAGAAACAGCAGTGAGCCAAAAATCTCTTTCCTCTGGGAGTTCATTCTCTAGTAGGAAGAGAGACAATATATAAAAGAATTAATTAGGGAAGTGGGTGTGGCTCAATCGATAGAGCCCCCGTTTACCATATGGGAGGCCACGGTTTGCTTCCCGGGGCCTCCTTGTGAGAGCAGGCCGGCCCATGCGGTGCGGTGGGCTGATGCAGCAAGACCTCACAGCAAGGGAGAGATAAGCAGACACGGAAAAAACACACAGCGAATGGACACAGCGAACACAAGCAGCAAGGGGGGGGGGGTAAATAAATAAATAAATAAATCTTTAAAAAAATAAATAAATAAAAGAATTAATTATATAGCATGTTAGAAGCTGATAAGGACAACATAAGAGTTTGTCCATTTCATCAACGTGGTCTAGTTTGTTGTTATACAGTTTTTCATAGTATCCTTTTATATCTCTCTTATTTCTGCAGGGTCAGTGGTAATGTCATCCTTCTCATTTCTGGTTTTATTTACTTGTATCTTCTATCTTTTCTCTGTTAGTCTAGCTAAGGGTTTGTCAATTTTGTTGATCTTCTTGAAGAACCAACTTTTGGTTTTGTTGATGCTCTCTATTGTTTTCATTTTTTTCCCCTCCATTTCATTTATTTGCGCTCTAATCTTTGTTATTTTTTTCCTTCTGCTTGCTTTGGGATTAGTTTGCTGTTCTTTTCCTAGTTCCTCCACATGTGCAGTTAGCTCTTTTTTAATATAAGCATTGAGGCCTATAAATTTCCCTTGCAGCACTGCCTCCATTGTATCCCATAAGTTTTGTTTTCTTATTTTCATTCATCTTGAGATATTTACTTTCTCTTACAATTTCTACTTTGACCCAAAGGTTATTTAAGACTGCATTGTTTAATCTCTATATAATTTGTAAATTTTCCCTTTTTCCACTTGTTATTGATTTCCAGCTTCATTCTGTTATTATCAGAGAAAGTGCTTTGTATAATTTCAATCTTCTAAAATTTTTTGAGATCTGACTTACGATGCAACATATGGTCTATCCTGGAGAAAGATCCTTGAGCACTTGAGCAGAATGTATATCCTGTTGTTTTGGGGTGTAATGTTCTGTAAATGTCTATTAAGTCTAGTTTATTTATCATATTATTCAAGATCTCTGTTTCCTTATTTATCCTCTGTCCAGATGTTCTATCCAGTGCTGAGAGTGGTGTATTGACGTTTCTAACTATTATAGCAGAGACATTCTCCCTTCAGTTTTGCCCATGTGTGCCTCATGTATTTTGGAGCATCTAGGTTAGGTGCCTAAATATTTATTATTGTCATTTCTTCTTGGTGAATTGTCCGTTTAATTAATATGTAGTGGCCTTATTCATCTCTTATAACAGTTTTGCATTTAAAATCTATTTTGTCCGATATTAGTATTGTTACTCCAGGTCTTTTTAAATTACTATTTGCATAGAATATTTTTTCCAACCTTTCACTTTCAGCCCAATTGTGTCCTTGCCTCTATGGTGGGTCTCTTGTAGACAGCATATAGATAGCTCATATAGTTTTATCCATTATATCAGTCTATGTCTTTTGATTGGTGAGTTCAATCCATTACTGTTCAATGTTATTACTCTAAAAGCATTACTTACTTCATCCATTTTAGCCCTTAGCTTTCCTTTGTCATATCTTACTATTGTTTGTCTTTTAACCTTTTAGTTACCCTTACTTATAATCTTCATTTCTACACTTTTTTTCCCCAAGCCTCTCTCCCTAGTCTTTTCCTTTCAGGCTGCAGCACACCCTTTAGTATCTCTTGTAAATCTGGTCTCTTGGTGACAAACTCCCCAGTTTTTGTTAGACTCCAAAGTCTTTAAACTCACCCTCATTTTAAAGGACAGTTTTGTTGGACAAAGAATTCTTGGCTGGCAGTTTTTCTCTTTTGGTACCTAAATATACCATACCACTGCCTTCTCTCTTCCATGGTTTCTGATGAGAGATTGGCACTTAGTCTTATTGAGGTTCCCTTGTAAGTGATACATTGCTTTTCTCTTGCTTCTTTCAGAATCCTCTCTTTATCTCTGGCATTTGACATTCTGAATAGTAGGTGTCCCAGAGTAGATCTATTTAGATTTATTCTATTCGAGGTGTTTTGTCTTTCTTGGATTTGATATTCATGTCTTACATAAGGTTTGGGAAATTTTTGGTCATTAGTTCCTCAAATATTTTTTCTGTTTCCTTCTCCTTATGGGACACCTATAATGTATGTCATTCAATTCCCTGAGACCCTGTTCAATTTTTTTCCATTTGTTTCCTTTCTGTTCTGTATTTTCAAGATCAGATGCTCTGTCTTCTAACTCACTAATTCTGTCCACCATCAATTCAAATTTGCTGTTACATGCCTCTCATCTATTTTCCCTCTAATTCTTCTAATCTTTTATAATTTTTTTATTTTTTTGGTATGGGGCTGGGGAATGAAACTGGGACCTTGTATTTGGGAAGCCGGCACTCTATGAGTGAGCTACATCAGCTTCCCCAAGTTGCTTTTTCATTTGCTTTTTTGTTGTTTATTGTTTTTAGGAGGTACTGGGGATCAAACCCTGGACCTTATCTGTGGGAAGCAGGCACTTAGTCGCTTAAGCTACATTGGCTCCCCTCTAATCTAGTCCCCCCAAGATGGCTCCCTCATCGGTCTGCTCACTGTCTGCTCATTGTTTCTGCTCATTGTATCTGCCCATTGTCTCTGCTCATTGTATCTGCTCATTGTCTCTACTTGTTGTGTCCACACATTGTCTGCTTCTCTTCTTTAGGAGGCACTGAGAACCGAACCCGGAACCTCCCATGTGGGAGGTGGGTGCCCAATAGCTTGAGCCACATTTTCTCCCTGTTCATTGTGTCAGCTCATTGTGTCTGCTTGTTCTTCAGCTCATTGCATCATCTCGTTGCATCAGCACATTGCATCAGCTTGTTGTATCTGCTCATCTTCTTTAGGAGACACCAGGAACCAAACCCGGGACCTCCCATGTGGGAGGCAGGCACCCAACTGCTTGAGACACATCCACTCCCCTCTAACCTATTTTTAATCTCATACATTGTGTCTTTTCTTCCCATAAGCTCTGTTACTTTTCTTTGCAAGTTTTCAAATTGTTCTTTATGCTCATCCAGTGTCTTCTAAATGTCTTTTTATCTCTTTAGTCATATTTTCCTTCAACTCCTTGAATTGATTTAGGTGATGTGTGTCAACAGTATTTATTAGTTGTCCTAAATTCTGTGTCTCATCAAGATTCTTGGTTTGTTCCTTTGTCTGGGCTGTATCTTCCTGTTTCTTCACATGGCTTGTAATTTTTTGCTGATATCTGGGCATCTGATTATGTTGATGATTTTACTCTGTTGGTCAATTTCTCCCTCTTGGTTTTGTTTCACAGCTCTTCTTTGATATTTAGTTCAATTTTTCCTAAAATTTTAAGACTGCCCGGTTTATCAAAACAGGGCCAGGAACACACTAATGGGGTGTAGACCAGCAGGGCCTTAGAAAGGAATAAGAGACAAGTCTGTTTTTCCTTCGCTTTCCTGGCTGGACAGGAGATGGCAATCTTTGGCAAACCCATCCATGAAGGTGGAGCTTTCAATTTCCATTGGCTGGATTTTCTGAGCCAGTGATTCAAATCTGGGCTGTTGTTTAAACTTGCTGAAGAGAAACCATACTCAACCCTCTGCCTCACCCTCCCTTTTCCCAGAGAGGAATATGTCCTTCCCCCCTCCATTGGCCTCTCAGCTGCAGGTTTTACCAAGGCTGCCACAATAATATTCCATGGTATGAATATACCACATTTTATTGCTTTGTATTGTCCTACTGTATACTGCAATTTGTATATCATCATTCTGTTGATGAAATACCTGGGCTGTTTGTAGTTGGGGGCTATTATAAATGAAGATGCTGGGAATATTCTTATACAAATCTTTTGTGAACATGTGGTTTTATTTCTCAAGTAAATAGTAGGAGTGGAATTGCTGGGTCATAGGGGAGGTATGTGCTTAGTTTTATAAATATCAGAACTTTCTAAAAATGGTTGTATCTTTTTATATTTTCATCAAGTTTGACAATCTTTTCATTTTCACCATTTCAAGGATATGCACTGCATATCTCATAGTGGATTTAGTATACATTTTCTTAATGACAAATGATGTTGAATATATTTCCTTTGCTCATTGGCCACTCCTATAGCTTCTGCAGTGAAATGTCTACTCAATCCTTTGCACATTTGTATTAGTTTTTTTACCTTTTTATTATGGAGTCCTTTTATCAGATATATTTTTGCAAATACTTTCTCCTAATCTCTGGCTTGTCTACTGTCCCGACCCACGGGACAAATCAACTGAGACTCCAAGTTACCCAGCGAAGGAATGAGGCATAGACACGTGTAAGAAAATGGCTGTGCACTTTATTCTACTAACATAGCTCTTCCGTTGCTCTGCCGCGAGGGTTACAATCAGCTCTTTTATAAGCAGGGAAAGGGGAAGTGCATCAAGGCTTAGGTGTCGATACATGATTGGGTAATTTGAGTTGCTAGGCGTGGTAGAGATGGTGACTATTCGTGCGCGTGCGAACATTGTGGCGCGAACAGTAACAGGATATGCTATTTTAAGAAGAAGAAGAAGAAGAAGAAGAAGAAGAAGGAGGTAGAGACGGCCATGACAGTTGTATTCATTCGACATTGCCCCCAACAGTCTACTAACTTAATTAATATTACTTTATAATGAACAAAAGCTCATTTATCATTTTTTTCTAATTTATCAATTTTTTTTCACTTTATGGTAATTGCTCTTTTAATTTTTTTCTAAGAAATCTTTGACTAACCATAGGTCAAAAAAGATATTCTCCTATGAGTTCTTCTAAAATTTCATAGCTCTAGCATAATCCTTCTCAAATTGATCTTTGTGTCTGACATGAGATAATGACTGAATGATTGAGGTTCTTTTTTTTTTCCTTATAGGTCCATTTTTCTCTCTATGCTGATACCACCATGGGATGGTTAATTTTGCATGTCAGCTTAGCTAGGTTATGATGTCCAGTAGTTTGGTTAAACACTGGCCTAGTCCTTGCTGTGGAGATGTTTCATTGATGGGATTAGCATCTGCAATCAGTTGACTAAGTAAAAGAGATTGCCCTCAACAATGTGGGTGGGTCTCATTCAATTCCTTGGAGGTCTTAAAGCAGGAGAATTGAGAGTTTCAGAGATGAGAAAGAATTCTGCCTTAGGACTACACCCTCTATTCTTTCCTGAGTTTCCAGCCTAAGGAATTCAGACTCATGACTTCAACATTACTGGAATTTCCAGCCTCTCTCCTGATCTAGGGAACTCAGACTTGCCAGTCCCCACAATCATGTAAGCCAATTCATTATGATAAATCTGATAATATATACACACACACGCATGCATATATATATATATATATGCATACATATATACACATACACATATGTAGTACACACACACATATACTGTTGGTTCTGTTTCTCTGGAGAACCCTGTTTGATATACAAGTTGTCTTAATTATAAAAGTCGTTGGGATCAGAGAGTATAAGTTCTTAAACTTCATTCTTCCATTTCCAATTTTTTTGGTTCTTCTAGGTCCTTTGCATTTCCATATAAATTTAAAAATTAGCTTATAAATTTCTATACAAAAGTCTGGTGGGATTATGATTGGGATTGCATGTATCTATAAATCAGTTTGGGAGAATGGGCCTTTTTGCAATATTGAGTCTTCCAACTCAAGAACATTTATCCTTTCCATTTATTTAGTTCTTAATTAATTTCTCTCTGTAAAGTTCTGCAAATTTTAGGTTACCAGTATTGCCCGTAAAATAAGTCATATGTTTTATTTTTGAAGGTATTATAAATGGGTAATACTTGTTTTCTGTTAGTAGACAGAACCACAATTAATGTTTTATCTTTTCTCTGTTTATAAATTCATTGATTTTTACTCTTATATTCATTATTTCCATCATTCTACTAACTTGGGTTTAATTTCATATTTTCTTTAGCTTCTTAAAATGTAAACTTAGATCACTAATTTTAAACCTTTTTCAAAATATAAGCATTTAAAGCTATAAATTTCCCTCTAAGCACTGCTTTAACTGCAACTTAGAAATTTTGGATGTTTTATTTTTATTGTCATTTAATTCACAAAATTTTCTCATTTCCTTTGTTATTTCTTCTTTGATTCATGCATTATTTAGAACTAAACTATTGTTTAATTTCTAAACATTTGAAGCTTTTCTAGTTATCTTATTGTCATTGATATCCAATTTAATTCCTGTGGGGTCACAGAACGTGAAGTGTAAGAGCCAATCTTCTGACATATTATTTATGTCCTAGCATCTATTTTGAGGAATGTTCCATGTGCATTTAAAATGTATGTATGTATTCTTTATTGTTAAGTGTAGTATTACTCATAAATGTCAATTATGTCAAAGTTGTTGATGGTGTTGATCAGATCTTCTATATCCTCACTGCTTTTGTTTTCTTTTTTCTCTTTCTTGTTTTCTCAATTACTGAGAGGCAGTTGTGTAAATTCTCCAACAATAATTGTGATTGTTCATTTAACCATTTTCCCTTTAATTCTATCAGTTTTGGCTTCATTTTGAAGCCCTGTTATCAGAACATATATTTATAATTATGTCTTCCTAATAAATTAATCATTTTATTATTGAAAATATACTTCATTGCTGATAATAACCTTGCCTTGAAGTCTATTTTGTTTGCAAGATATGTCTTTTTCCTTCCTTTCACTGACCAATCATATATGTCTTTGTATTTAAAGTATATCTTTTATATACATCATCAGAGTTGGGGTATGCTTTTTTG
Organism: Cabassous unicinctus; assembly: GCA_029593785.1. Lineage (NCBI taxonomy): Eukaryota > Metazoa > Chordata > Mammalia > Cingulata > Chlamyphoridae > Cabassous > Cabassous unicinctus. The sequence goes on from JAQZBX010035426.1 coordinate 9,763, forward strand.
CAACCAATCTGATAATCTCCGCTTTTTAATTGGAATGTTTAATCTATTTACATTTAACATAATCATCAATATAGTTGGACTTAAGTTTATAATTTTGTTGTTTTCTGTTTCTTTAATATATGTTTGTTCCTCTCTTTCTCCTTTCTCACCTTTTTTTATGGATTAATAGAATAGGTATTAGTATCCTATTTTAATTTCTCTATTGGATTTTTAACTATACATTTTTGCATTAATTTTAGTGGCTGCTCCAGGCACTACAATATGTATCTTTAATTTATTAAAGTCTTAGATTTTCTACCATACTTCCTCATAAGAAATAGAGAAACCCTGCCACAGTGTAGTTTCATTTGCCTCCTGTCCTTTGTGATATTACTGTAATATATAAAACAGCTACATTCATCATGTAATAAATAATGGAGCATTATAATTTTAATTTTAAATAGCCATGCCTTTTAAATAGTTCTATGTCTTCTAAAGAAATTAAGAGAAGAAAACAAAAAATTTTAAAATATCTTTTATATTCCTTACTTCCTGTATATCCAAGATACTATCTGACATCATTTTTCTCCATTTAGAAGAATTTCCTTTAGTATTTCTTATAGTAAAAATCTGCTGGCAATAAATTCTCTCTGCTTTAATTTATCTAAAAATGTGTTTGTTTTGTCTTCCTTTTTGAAGGATACTTTCACTGAATATAGAATTCTGGTTGATAGCTTTTTTCTTTTACCCTTTAAAGATGTTATCTCATTGTCAACTGGCTTGCTTTATTTTTTTGATAAGAAATCAATTGACATTCAAATACTTGTTTCCCTGTTTGTAATGCTTCATTTTTCTCTTGCTGCTTTCAAAATTTTCCATTTGCTTTAAGGAACTTGACTATGATGTGCTGAGATATAGTTATCATTGTATCTATCCTGATTGAGATTCACTAGATTTCTTGAATCTGAAAGTTTAGATTTTTCACTAAAGTTGGGAGATTTTTGGTCATTATATCTCTAAATACTTCTTCTGCACCATTCCCTATCTCTTTTTTGTGACTCCAACTACCTGTATATTAGATTGCTTGATATTGTCTCATAAGTTGGTGAACTAGAATTTCCTTTTTGTTCAACAATCTTAATTATTTCTCATCTGTTTATTCATTAAGATTATAGTTTCCTTTCATTCTTTGACATATAAGGAAATTCTTCTAGGTGGAGAAAAATGACTCTCTGGCTTATTTTCTATTGACTGCATTTTACCTTGTGTTGAGTTCCATTTTCTCTGTTTCTTCATATTTGTTATAATTTTTATTGAAAGTTGTACATTGTGAATAATATGTTGTAGAGACTCTGGATTCCATTATCTTCCTCTGAAGAGTATTAATTCAACCTCCAAACTCTGTATTCTCTCCAGTGGAAAGCAGTTAATATTTCCTGTCAGTTGTTTTAGCTTACCTTCTAAAATAAATTTTATTTATTTGTGCTGTTCCTTCTGAGCTTGTGGCATCTCCCTTGAATGTGCACAATTCAATGATTACTCAGTAGTTGGAAGAGTTTGTCTTCATATTTTCAGGCATCAGCCTCTCTGAAGATCACTCTTTTCTGGGATTTCATCCTCCTTTAATTTTCCAGCTACTCTGCCTTTTCCAAACTCTCTATATGACATCTCAATTAAGCAAATCTGTGGCTTTCTCCAACTCTGCCTCATGTGGATTGGAAAATGCCTATAGGACAAAGCCACAAACATCCACTTATTACCATGTATAATTCTGTCTTTCAAGGGTCAACTTCTCTATAGTTTCTTTCTACATTCATTTGTTCTCCACTACTGTCAAATAATTGAGTTTTTAGAAATATTTTGTTCATAATTTTAAGTTGCTATCTGTAGGAAGGATAGTCTATCCAAGCTATTCTATTATTATTGGAAGTTGGAACCCAGAAATTCAGTTTTAAACATGTTAAGTTTGAAATATTTATTGAACATCTATGAAAATATTGAGTAGACAGTTGAATAAACAAGTGTGGAGTTCAGAGTAAAGGTATGGATTGGATATATAAATTTGGTAGACATCAACATATTGGTACTACTTAAAGTCATAATACTAGATGTGACCGCCAATGAAGTGAATATAGACAAAGAAGAGAGGTAATCCAAGGTCAGCCCTGGGACTCTCCAAAGATTAGAAGACTTAGAGAAGAGATGACAAAGGAGACTGAGGTGGAATGGCCAACGAGTTAAAAGAAAATCCATGAGATAGCCCATCCTGGAATCCAAGTAGAAAAAGTTTTTCTAGAGGAAGGAAGTGATCAATTGTGTCAAAGTCTGCTGATAGGGCAAGTAAGAGAAGAACCAAAATTGATGATTGGATTTGACAATATGGAGGCCATTCATGACCTTGGTAAGAGCAGGTTTTAGTAGAGTGCTGGAGATAAAAGCCTGATTAGAGTGGTTCTTAAAAGCACCTGCCTATGTCATAGGATTATTGTGAGGATTAATATGATAAATCACTGATTATCTTATAAAAGATAATATATAAAATACTTGTAAAAGTTAATAAGGATGGGAAGTGGATGTGACTCAAGCGATTGAGCTCCTGCCTACCACATGGGAGGTCCCTGGTTCAGTACCCGGTGTCTCCTAAAGAAGACAGCACTATGGTACGACGGGCAGGTGTGGCAAGCTGATGCAACAAGAGACACAAGAAGAAAAGCATAATGAGAGATACAACAAAGCAGGGAGCAGAGGTGGCTCAAGTGATTAGGCACCTTCTTCCCATATCAGAGGTCCTGGGTTCAGTTACCAGTGCCTCCTAAAGACACGAGGAAGACGAACAGACACAGCAAGTGCAAACAATGAGGTGGTGGGGAGAAATAAATAAAATATATCTTTTTAAAAAGTTAATAAGAAACTAGCAATTCATTATAAAAATGGGGAAAACAAGAACATGCAGAGAAACAAATACAAGTGGCTATTAAACTTATGAAAGGAGTTCTACCTCATGCATAGTTAAAAAAAGGCAAATTAAAATACACAAGTGGCACATTTTATCTACCAGATTGGGCATGTTGAAAAAGTTTGATAACATATTGTGCTGGTAAAGTCATGAAGTGGCAATTCTTACATTCACTATTGGTGGGATGCAAAATGGTATAACATTTTCAGAGAACAATTTGACAATATTTATCAAAATTAGAAACACATAACCATTTGTTCCAGTAATTCCATGTATTTATGTACTAATAAATATAATATATCCATACATCTAGGCAATGACTTATTTACATAGATATTCTTTGCTACATTGCTTTCAGTAGCCAAAGACTGATTAAATCAGTTATGGCATAATCATACAATTGAGTCTACGGATTTCTGAGCAGACCTTAAAAGATGGAGGCAGATCAAGCTAATCAGTTTAAGGAAAGAAAAAGAAGCAAGGTACAGAACAATGTGCAGAGCTGCTTTAGTTTCCTAGGCCGCTCAAAGCAATAACATGAAATGGTTCAGCATAAGCAATGGGAATTTATTCACTTATGGTTAGAGTCCTGGAAAGTGTCCAAATCAAGACATCATCAAGGTGATGCTTTCATCCTGAAGACCAGCTGCTTGTGATCCTTGGCCTATCCGTCCCATGGCAAGGCACATGGTGGCATCTTCTGGTCTCTCCTTTTCTTCCAGTTATGTTGATTTCAGTTTCTTTCTTCCATGACTTTCTGTCTCTATGTATTCATTCCAATTACAAAGGAGCTTGGTGCCTTGCCAGTGGGCCCTACTTTGGAATTTATGCTCCACAGAGTGACAGAGTTGGACTCAGTTATTTCCCTACATATGACTCTTCTATTTGAACCTATAATTAGTACTAGAGTTGGTAGGTGTACATCCAAGAGACTTAAATCTTTGGGCTGTCCCTGTGCCAGCTGGACCCTGAATCTCAACGGAGTTGCAACACCTATTCTCCAGTCCATTGGTCTCACCCAGGACAACTAACATGGAGGTGATGATGGACAACCACCATACCAAGGAACTGAGAGAGTCTACAGCTGCAAGCAGGAGAGTCCTATCCATTGGCTCTATGAGATCACAGCCCTCTCTCAATTAGAGGTGGAGTGGGCATCACCATCCCAGAATCCTCAGAATTCGGGAATGAACTATGGACTAGAGTAGACTTACTGATATTCTACTATAGAATTATTGTGATTCTAGCAATGGAAGAAATTATATCATTGATATGGAGGCAGTGGCCACTGGAGGTTCTGAGGGCAGGGAGAGGGAAAAATAGGTGTAATATGGGGGCATTATTTGGGACTTGGGAATTGTCCTGAATGACATTGCAATGACAGATATAGGCCATTATAAATCTTGCCATAACCTAAGAATTTTGGGAGAGAGTGTAAACTGCAATGTAAACTTTAATCCAAGCTTAGAGGCAATGCTCCAAAATGTGTTCATCAATTGCAATGAATGTACATCACTAACGAAGGATGTTGTTAATGTGGGAAAATGTGAGAGGCATGGGGAGTGGGGCATATGGGAATCCCCTAAATTTTTATGTGACATTTGTATAATCTAAGTATCTTTTTAAAAAATGGGTTTGAATGGACTAAAAAATAAAAAAATAATAAAAAATAAAGGACTCCAGTAACAAGATTAGGTAGGTCCCATCCTGAATGAAGTGGGTCAGACCTTAAATGACATAGCCTCATCAAAAGACCCTACTTACAATGGGTTTATACCCACAGGAATGGATTAGATTTAAGAACATGTTTTTTTCTGGGGCACATGCAGCTTTCAACTACCACAACAGTGAACAAGAATACTGATTGTAGATTTACTGGCTAGATTATTTTATTTAAAACTCTATTATAGTTTAGGCAATGCTACATTAATTTGCATCAAAATTTACATAGTTAAAAATTTTATGACTACTCTATGAGTATAGGAGAGCCAAAATTTCCTATGATAAGTAAGACTTTCATATTTATAAAGTGGTTGGGGAAGGTAGAAAAGAGTAGTAAGGGAACAGCGAAGAGGACACTAGAATATTGAGTTAATGCCATTTATTCATGTTCCTGCTTCCTGACTTGGGAGTTAGGTTCTTATTTGTGGTAACAGATGGAGGGAAGTGGGATGGAGAAATAGGATGCCTCCATGTAGGAGGCTAATATCAGGCCTACTAGTAACGCCATCTCACCTATCTGAATGGAAATGAGAAAAGAAACATGCACTAAATAAATTAAATTTCCCATAAATGTGATTGAGATTCTTAAAAGCTAGACTCATGTCCTTGGTTCTTTATTTTTAAAGTTATCCATCAAGACAAGGAATTTGTGAAAGAACATTTTGGGAATTTTAAGAGAAATGAAAGCTGCTCGATCAGGGCAAATAAAACGTTTAAATAACTATTTTTTTTACCTTGTTTGGATCCTCTACTGTAATGCAGATTAATCATTTCTAATAAATTTTTAAACAGAAAAAAAGAATACTGATTGTATAAAAAAGCAGAAATATACATATATGTACACAGGCAAACCTCGGAGATATTATAAGTTTGGACCAGATTGCTGCAATAAAGTGAATATAGCAATAAAGTAAGTCACACAAATTTTTTGGTTTCCTAGTGCATATAAAAGTTAAATTTATAGTAAACGGTAGTTTATTAAGTGTGCAATAGCATTATGTCTAAAAAACAATGTACAAACCTTAATTAAAAATACTTTATTGCTAAAAATTGCTAACCATCCTCTGAGACTTCAGCAAATCAAAATCTTTTTGCTGTTGGAGGGTCTTGCCTCTATGTTGATAGCTGCTGACTAACCAGGGTGGTGGTAGTTCCTGAAGGTTGGAGTAGCTGTGGCCATTTCTTAAAATTAGACAGCAATGAAGTTTGCCACATCAACTGACTTTTCCGTCCATGAAAGATTTCTCTGCAGCATGTGATGGTGTTTGATAGCATTTTACTCACAGTAGAACTTCTTTCAAAATTGGAGTCAATCCTCTCAAACCCTTCCACTGCCTTATCAACTACGTTGATTTAATATTCTAAGTCCTTTCTTGTATTTTCAACATTGTTCACAGCATCTTCACCAGAAATAATTCCATCTCAAGGATGTACTTTCTTTGCCCATCCATAGGAAGCAAATTCTCATCTGTTAATGCTTTATCATGAGTTTTCAGAAATTCAGTCACATTTGCAGGCTCCACTTTTAATTCCAGTTCTCTTGCTATTTTCACCACATCTGAATTTACTTCCTCTACTGAAGTCTTGAACCCCTCAAATCATCCATGAGGGTTGGAATCAACTCCTTCCAAACTCTATTAATGTTGATATTTTGACTTCCTCCCATGAATCATGAATGTTCTTAATGGTTTCTACAATGGTGAATCGTTTCCAGAAGGTTTTCAACTTACTTTTCCCAGATCTATCAGAGAAATCACTATTTATGGCAGCAGTAGACTTAAGAAATGTATTTCTTAAATGATAAGACTTGAAAGTCAAAATGACTCCTTGATTCATGAGGTCCAGAATGGATATTGTGTGAGCAGGCATGAAAACAACATTAATCTCATTGTGCATCTCCATCAGAGTTCTTGGATGGTGAACAGGTGCATTGTCAATGAGCAGTAATATTTTGAAAGGAATCTTTTTCTGAGCAGTAGGTCTTACCAGTGTGCTTAAAATTTTCAGTAAACCATGTTTTAAACAGTTGTGCTGTCATCCATGCTTTGTTGTTCCATTTACAGAGCACAGACAGAATAGATTTAACATAATTCTAAGGGCCCTTAAGAATGGTACATGAGCATTGGCTTCAACCTAAAGTCACCAGTTACATGAGCCCCCAACAAAAGAGTCAGCCTGTCCCCTGAAGTTTTGAAGCCAGGCATTGACTTCTCCTCTCTAGCTATGAAATTCCTAGAAAGAAACTTCTTCCAATAGAAGGTTGTTTCATCTACATTGAAAATATATTGTTTAGTGAAGCAACCTTCACCAAGTATCTTAGCTAGATCTTCTGGATAACTTGCTGCAGCTTCTACATCAGCACTTGCTACTTCACCTTGCACTTCTATGTTTTGAAGATGACTTCTTTCCTTAAACCTCATGAACTAACCTCTCCTACCATTCAAAATTTCTTCTGCAGTTTCCTCACCTCTCTCAGCCTTCACAGAATTGAAGAGAGTTAGGGATGTGCTCTGGATTAGGATTTGGCTTAAGGGAATGTTGTAGTTGGTTTGATCTTCTATACAGACCATTAAAAATTTCTCCGTGTCAGCAATAAGGCTGTTTCACTTTATCCTTTGTGTGTTCACTGGAGTAGCACTTTTAATTTCCTTCAAGAACTTTTCCTTTGCATTTACAACTTGGCTAACTGTTTGGTACAAGAAGCCTAGCTTTTGGCCTATCTCAGCTTTTGACGTGCCTTCCTCCCAAAGCTTAATCATTTCTAGCTTTTGATTTAAATTGAAAGACATGCAACTTTTTCTTTCACTTGAACACTTAAAGACCATTGTAGGGTTTCTAATTAGCCTAATTTCAATATTTTTGTGTTTCAGGGAATAGGGATGCCTTAAGATAGGGAGAATGGGGGAAAAGGTGGTCAGTAGAGCACTTAGAATACTACAACATTTATCAATTAAGTTTGCTGTCTTCTATGGGTGTAGTTCATGGCACTCCAAAACAATTATAATATTGACATCAAAAATCACAAATCACAGGTCATCATAACATATATAATAATAATGAAAACGTTTGAGAAATTGTGGGGATTACCAAAATGTGACACAGACACGAAGTGAGCACATGCTATTAGAAAAATGGTGCCGATAGATTTTCTTGACACAGTGTTGCCATAAACCTTCAGTTTATAAAAAATACATTATCTGTGAAGTGCAATACAATGAGGTGTGCCTGTATATATATTCATAAACACACACATATAAACAAGAATACACACAATTAGAAAATATTTTTTGGAAGTAAGAGTGTTACTTTCAGGTAGGGGACATGGAAGATTGTGGGTCTCAGGTATGAAGGAGACTTAATACTTACTCTAAGATTTCTATACTTTCCAAAAAGATTTTTTTACCATGTACTCATATTATTGCATAAAAAATTGAAACTTCTTATTTAAGCATAAAATAGATACAGAATATCTTTTAGAAGTGTTAAAATAAATGTTCCTACCATATATTAAAAAAAAATAGATACAGAAAAACGCATATATCAAGAGTACACTACTTGATAAATTCACAAACTGAACACACTTGTGCAACTGGCGTACAGATCAAGAACCAAACATTACCAGCACCTCTGAAGACCCATTACAATTATTACTGCCCAAGGGATTGGTTTTACCTTCTTAATGCAATATTAAGCATATTTTTCTCTCAATGCCTAGAGTTAATCACTATTTATATTGTTTTCCAAAACAGGACAAAACACTTAGAATGGGTTTAATTCTTTAACCCTTCTTCACGTCCTATAAGATACCACGTGGGAGTTAAATTCTAGATCGTTACTACCATTTCCAAATTATCAATAACAAGTCACCTAGACTTAACAATGAGTTTACTGGTTTCTTGGCTCACTCCCCCTTCTTCTTTCTCATGTCTTTCTCTTGGAGTCTATAGTGACTTTTGGTATTGTATTTAGCTGTCTAGCATGAGACAACCCCCCCCACCCCCACACTTTGCATATTTTGGAAATTTTCAACCTCATCATCTAGATCTTGCCTACCACTAGAGAAATGGACAGAACCAGTGCTTGCTTTCCCAGGCTGCTTTGCAGCCAGGGGCAAGATTTGCTAGTTAGACACACTGCCCCAAGGAGAGCGAAACTCTTTCCTGATGATGGGAGATGGCAGTGATGGCAGCTACCTCCAGTCTCCAGAGGCAACAGGGGTGGCTGTTTTGGTAGGAGCCAGAGATATTTTTGAGGTGTATTCATGTTTATGTGCTCGTAATGTGTGTCCACAGTCCATTCTTACTGCTGTAGAGAATTCCTATTGTATGACTATACCATAGTTTATTTTATGCTTAGGAACATTTGGACTATTTTTAAGTTGTTTTTTTTTTTGTTTGTTTGTTTTTTTAATTACAAATAAGTGCTACTGCTACTCTGAACTGTATTGGACATGTTTCCTGGAATACATGAACAAGGGGTTCTTTCTTGGACACTATCCATACCCTATCTTAGAAAATTACATCAGAATATCTGAGAATGGGGTCATAAAATTTGTAAAAAATAGATTATCCATATAAAGTATCTCACATTATTATTGTTAATTATTTAATACTTGACTATTCAACTGAAATCTAGCCCCAACAGCGCTGCTGCTCTCACAGTAGGGGGGGAGCATGTACCTGATAACCATTTAGATAGAGTTCAATTCTCTCTTCTTTTGGAAGATCTGGGAATTTTCTGGTGTGATCTTCTAGGCCAATCTTCCAGCAGCCTGCACTGGAGAGACTCTAATAGCCTAATCCACTCTCAAGAATTAATAATTAATACACCATTGTAAGTTGCCCTGCCTTGGTAACAGGCATTTGAGCAGGATTCAAAAACTGCTTTAGCACAAAAGAAGAAGTTTCTAGAGTTAGATTTTATGACTCATCATCTGGATAGTTGAAGAGAGATTGTGTTTCTTTCTTTTTCTTTTTTCCTTATCGCAAATGATGCCATCTTTGTAGCTGCTTCCTACAGATTAGGCACACATTCCCTGAGAGCTTTTTTTTTTTTTAACTGATGCTTTGGGCTCATTTGCATTTCTGATGGAAGAGGGGCAAGAAGTTCCATGAGATGAATCCTTGCACAAGTTGGGCTTGGGAAAGTGCTTGAGGCAATAGTATTTTTTCAATTCTGTGTTGGGAAAAACCTAAAATGTACTTAGCCAAACACTCAGAGCCCTGAGGCACTTGAAGCAAAATGTAATCCATATGCTTCTGATTCATTTCATTCACCTCAAAGGCTCTTCAGAGTGGAGTTTCATTGCTAAGAAGTCTTCAAACTGTTCAACTTTTCTTTCTCTACCACAAGGAAGACATGTCTACAGAACCCTTTTCCCAAAAGACATACCATTCAGGCTCAGCATTCAGAATTCCTATTTCTAGTGTCCTGCAAGCAACTAAATATATCCTGCATCCTTAAAAATCTGCTCTTTTCTTAAAAATAGGCCCACAATAAGATCTTAATGAAAAGTTGCAAAGGTGAAAGAGGGAGGGGGAAAGATTATGCTGCAAAGGAAAATTTTTGTTTTAAAGATTTGAAGAGGTCTTAGGAATTGAAGGGATGTGAAATTCCATTACTTCATTTGGTTTAATTTTCTACTCATTTTAAATGGGGTTGATTCCATTTAATATTTTTCTCTGATATGCAATGGATTGCTTTCTTTCTTTTTAAAAATTTCTTTACTGTATTTCTTTATTTGTTTATTATTTTGTGTTGCAAAACTTGGTAACTATATGTCCTAGGCAGAAAATATTCTGATTCATTGTTATAGCATGTTACAGATGATCTGATTTCCTATTTTCCTCCCTTAATTAGAAAATGTATTCTTTATATATATGAAGAATGAAGCGTAAAGGAATGTATAGTACAGAGCAGGGCCTCAAAACATTTTTGCTGACAAAGCAAGTGAGCAGAAATAGAACAGGGGATGATCAGGACGGCCCAGGATGAGATTTGAGTTTTAAGCAGGAATCTGGCAAATACATTCAGAGGGTCCAAATGCAGTGAGAGAGGTTGCTGAGTGCTGGTCCCAGGGCAGAAACTGTTTGGTTTCTGGCCATTGCATATCATCTGCTGTTCATATATTTTACAAAACTCTTTGCATTTGTCATCTCATTTAATAAAGAAAAGCCAGAATAAAGAGTTCAATTGTCTACACTTACTTCTGCATGCACAACCAGTCAGAACATTTTGATTAAACTGACTAGTCAATTCATACTGTGAGTCAATTTAGTCAAATAACTCGTTAATTCCATCATCTTGTCTGAGTATTTTTTTAAAACTGAATTGAATTTCAATTGAATTCAAGCCTGTCAATTTAACTGAACTAGTTACAGCTTATGTAAAATAATTATTCCAGTGAGCCCTGTCCTTGAGTTTTTTGAATTGACAAAATTTATATTACTTGGCCTGGTTCTTCAAGTTACTCAGGTCTAATAGTTTTCCATTCTATCTGAAGCCATTATGACATATGGTAAATGAAATGCAATTTTCCCCAGTAGCTTATATATATATAGGCTAAAAATAACTTTTACTTCACCTGCAAAACTTTGCTACCACATTTTCCTTTATGAAGAGGAAACTAATCAATAAAGAATGGTACAAAAAAGCTGTGGAGAGGAAAAAGTTTAAGAGAAAGCCTGCAGTTTGTCTCTTAAATCAAAGCCTAAACCCAACTCTGGGTAATCTGTTTCTAGTGTCGGTGGCTTATGGGAAAGCAGGCGTGTGTAATGAGTGTCTTCTTACTCAGGTCTTATATCCTAATCTGAAAGAGTCTATACTCCTTATGTAATGTTTCTAATGAGGTGGAACAATATGGTTTAGAGACATACAGTTTTCTGCAAAACATTCTCTTGTTTTATCATTTAAAATATGCCTGTTTAATTTGAATCCAATTGACACTCCAGATATATATGGTTATATAAAAGTGCTTTACAATATTCTTGAAAATTTACTACATTTATAGAAAAGCATGTTTGTAGTTGCTAAATGTTGGTTTAATGGAAGGGAATCTTTTTCTACTGTGTAGAAATATATATAGATTCTATCTAAATTTAACATCACTTTGCTCCTATAATGCCTAACCACTCTCATCCCAATACAATTAGCTTACAGAAATATGTTTAGATTCCTCACTGAGATAGTCAAGGCCTTGATGAACCTCTACAGTCCCATTTTCCACTACAAGACCCTGTTCCAGCCACCCTGGCAAAGTTGCTGTTCTGGTCGTAAACACATCGGCCTCTGTCTTTTTCACATCTGGCTCTTTGCTGTAGTTCATGTCCTCCTTCTGGCCTTCCCTTCCTCTCCCATTTGCTCATGTGACTCTTACACCTCTTTAAGACCTTCATCACGTTCCCCTTCACCAAGATGGAAGTCTTTTCTTATTTTTTGAGTTCATGCACTTCTCTCTTCCCTGAAATATTTTAGCACTTGCTTCTTGCACCCCTCATCTGGTATTGATAGACTACACATTATTGCTAGAAACGATATCACAAATTTTCATCTGTTCCCTACCAACTAGATTGCAAGTGCATTGAAGGAAGAATCCATACGATATGCTTTGAATAAATATATTGTAACAAACTCCAGTATTTTTCATAACCATCATCATTAAAATAACATTAATAATACCTTATCTTTGGATAATGACATGCTGTTTTGCAGAAACATTTACAAAGTATATTCTACTCATTCTCACTATCATGTTTTGAAAAAGGTATGACAAACAACATCATCTCCATTTCACAGAGGAGGAAATGAAAGCTCAAAAAACTTGTGACTTATCCAACTTCATATATCTAGTAAGTGTCAGAGTCAGGATTGGAAGCCTAACTTCTGAGGGGAATTGAGCAAATTAAAAATTCATTTGAAATTCATCATAAATTTAATGTCAGAAACCTATTTAAAAATTACTAACTGAGGATGAACATATATTCCGAGTTGAAACTAACATTCACTAACCATGTGCTCTATATTAACAAAACATTTACATATATGATACCATTTAATCCTTATAAAGTTCATGAAAAGCAAATAATATTATCTGTTTTTATATATGAGGAATTTGAGGCTCATAAAATTCAAGTAATTTTCTTAAAGTCACACAACAGAAAATAGAGGCAGAGGGTGTCTAACCTTACATGGCCTGATCCCAAAGTGCTTGCTCTTTCTATTACATTGTGTTGCTTCTCTGGAACTCTAGAGCAAAAGGAAAATGAAGGAAAATTCTTATAATAAATTGTGTAGAAAATTGCTTATACTCCTCCAACCTGTAGCAGGGCCATAATCTATCTCAGTTAAAGATTAATTGCTTTATTTGTCATGTCTTATTCATTAATTTTAATTGATTTAATATATGACCTAAGCTCTAAAAAGGACATAAGAATTCTGCTTCCTGCTACAAATGGAGTATAAGAGTTGCACTTAACCTCCCACCACAAATAGCTACAAAACTGGAGAAAAATATAAAACAAATGTTTTCCACATTGGACAACAGGCAGTACAGGACTGTGATCCTGGAGAGAAGAAAAACAAATGAGTGAGCCCTACAATCACCCTATCTTTCTGCCTAGAAGAAAGTCTTGGGCTGTGGGGCACCAGGAATATAAACCTAAACAAAGCCTGAAGTCCTGGCTGTGCTGTGGAGATGGAAATTGTCATTCAGGGAAGCTGAAAAGGCTGGATTTATAATACAGAGTCCTGGAGTGGAAGGAACCTGCCATGAAAAGAGCTCAGAAATTTATATAGGGACTCCTGTGTGATTTTGCTGAGTGCTGGGCTGCACATGTATAGAGTAAAATGCCACATGACCAGGCAAAGAACAACCAGGAGTTGTAGGCTGAACAATTTCCAGAGCTGAAACAGGTGGGATACAGTTAAACTACAACCAACCATAGTGGTAAGTCCTCAGTGGTCACCTGGGATATTCACTTGCAACTCTAGAGCAAATCATGCCTTCGTTGTAGGGCTGAATAGTCCCTGAAGTTAAAGCTACTCTACAGTCACTCTACAAAACCTGAAAAACAAGCCTTGAAGTGATCAAACTGATCTGAAATTAACTGCTTGCCAAAATAATCTAGCAATCTTTAAAGGAAGACAACAAAATCCAGACAGTCAACAACATGACCCACAATGTCCAGCAATGAATAGAAAAAAATTAGGCACTCCAAGAGGCAGGAAAGTGTGACCCACAACCAGGGAGGAAATGAATCAATAGAAACAGACCCAGAAATGACAGAGATGATGGAACTAGAAGACAAGGATATTACAATGGTGGGTTTAACTACATTCATATACTTAAAGGGAAACATAAGCATAATAAGAAGACAAATGGAATATATGAAAAAGAACCAAATGGAATCTCTAGAGCTAAAATGACAATATCTGAAATAAAAAATTCACTGAAGAAAATTAAGAGCAGATTAGATACTGCAGAAGAAAATAGTGAACTTGAAGACATAGCAATAGAATATATCCAAAATAAAGCATAATTAGAAAAGACTGAAAAAGGAACAAAGCATCAGTGACCTGTGGGGCAATATCAAACAATCTATTACACATAATTGGAATCCAGAGAGAGAGGAGAAATGGTAGACCAGAAAAAAGAATTTGAAGAAATAATGGTCAAGCCTTGTTTCAAATTCGGTGAAAACTATAAACCTAAAGATCTAAGAAACTCCACAAAGCTCAAGCATGATAAATTACACACTCACATACCACCAAGGCACATCATCATCTAATTGCTGAAAAGCAGTAATAAAGAAAAAAATCTTACTAGTAGCCATAGGGAAAAAAGATATACTACATACAGAAGAACAAAGAGAAAGATGTCCACAGATTTCTTGTCCAGAAGACAATGGAACATCTTTAAAATGTTGAAATGAAAAATAAAGCTATCCATCTAGAATTCTATATTCAGTGAAAGTATCCTTCAAAAATATAGGTAAAATGAAAACTTTTTCGAACAAAAGCCAAGAAAAGTTGTTGCTAGCAGATCTATGCTAAAAGAAATATTAAAATAAATTCTTCAAGTGGAAGACTTATAATACCAAATGGAAACTTGGATCTACTAAGGGAATGAAAAGTTATAGAAATTGTAAATACGTGGGTAAATATGAAA
>JAQZBX010035427.1:0-24592 GCA_029593785.1 Cabassous unicinctus
ATTTCTTGTAGTGTCAATATAGGTTTTTTGTGTGTGCATTTCTATGAAATTGTCCATTTCCTCGTGGTTACCCAATTTGTTGACATACAGCTTCACATAATATCCTCTTATGATCCTTTTTAATTCTGTAGCATCAGTCATAATGAACTTTATTTCATTTCTAATTATGTTTATTTGCATCTTCTCCCTTTTCTTTGTTAATTAATCTTGATAAGGGTTTGCTCAATTTATTGATCTCAAAAACCCAGCTGTTGGTTTTGTTGATTATGTTGATTATGGCTCAGACAAAGGAACAAATCAAAGTTCCAGGTGAGATACAGAAATTGAAACAACTAATCAATGATTCCCATATATTAACACCTAATTTAAACAAATCTCTTAAATCAAATCAAGAGTTGTAGTATAGGATGACTACAGAGATAAAAAACATTAAGAAGACACTGGGTGACAATAAAGCAGAAATTGAAAGCCTGAATAGATAAATAAAACAGCTTACTGGAATGAAATACACAACAGTTGAGACTACAAATACCTTAGAAGCACACAACAGCATATTTGAATTCATAGCAGAATGAATCAGTGATGTAGAAGATGGAGCAGCAGAAATTGAAAAGAGTGGAAGAGAGAGATAAAAAATGGAAAAAAAGACCAGTGACTATTGGAGCAGAATGATAGGATGAGACACACCAACATATGTGTCATTGAGTTCCAGAAAGAAAAGAGAAGGGAAAAGGTACAGAAAGAGTATTACAGAAAATAATGGCTGAACATTTCCCAACTTTCATGAAAAATATGACTATAAATGTCCAGTAAGCATAGTGTACTCCAATAAGAATAAATCCAAATAGACCTCTTCCAAGACACATTCTATTCAAAATGTCAAATGCCGAAGATAAAGAGAAAATTCTGAAAGCAGCAATGGAGAAGTGAAACATCACATACAAGGGATGTCCAGTAAGACTTAGTATGGATTTCTCTCAGAGTATATGGAGGCAAGAAGGCAGTGGTATAATATAATTGAGATACTGAAAGAGAAAAACTACCAGCCAACAATTCTTTACCTGTCAAAATTGTCCTTATAATATGAAGACGAGTTTAAAATATACAGATAAACAGAAACTGACAGAGTTCTTAAAAAAGAATACAGCTCTGCAGGAAACACTAAGGGTAGTTCTGTACCCTGAAACATGATTAGGGAAAGGAAAAGACAAAAAAGAGAGGTTTTGAGGAGAGTGTAGAAGTGAATAATATCAGAAAGACTAATTAAAAGAGTAAAACAGAAGACATAAATTAGATATGACATATGAAAGATAAAGTAATCAAAGTAAATAATACCTTTACAGTAAAATTGTTGAATATTAGTGGATTAAACTCCTCAATCTGGCACGAAGAGATTATTACCAGGTGCCAGCTAGTGATGCATCTGGAAAAATATCTTGACAAAAAGGGGGAAATATTAAATAGAAATGAGTTTTTATGGCAAAGAAATTTCAAAGTGAGTCAGGAGGTCATTCCAGGGTTACATTTTTGCAAGTCTCAGCAGGAGCTCATTGACTGTCACAGCAAACAGTGCCTCTAATAACAGGTTTCCTGAGGGCTCTAGAGAGATCAGAAACTATAAGCAGGAAAAACAGCTCAGGAATTTGGCACCCTGTCAGTGGACCTTACTTTGGAATTTATGTTCCCTAGCAGAACACACTGAGAATCATTTATAGGTTCTATACATATGACTCTTCTGCCATTTTTATTTTATCCTATAATTCACACTTTAGTTGTTAAATATATGTCCCAGAGACTAAAATCTTCAGTCAGTTCATGTGATATGTTGAGCTCTGAATCTCAGCAGAGTTGCAGCACCTACTCTCCAGTTCGTTGGACTCAACCAGGATAACTAGCAAGGGGAAGATGTTGGACAATGCCCATCTAAAGGAACAGAGAGTTTATGCAACTGCAAGTAAGACAGTTCCATCCATTTACCCCATGGGATCTATGCTCCCTCTTAATTAGAAACAGAGAGGTATCACTATTGCAAAATCCTCACGATTAGGGAATGAACAGTGGACTAAAGTAGATTTATTATTCTAGCAATGGAACAACTTGTATCATTGATATAAAAGCAGTGGTTTCCAGGCATTATGAGGGGAAGGAGAGGGAAGAATAGGCATTTTTGGGACATTGAAACTGTTCTGCATGGCATTGCAATGACAGATACAGACCACTGTACATTTTGTCAAACTCTATAGAATTGTGCAGGGCAAAGTGTAAACTATAATGTAAACTATAATCTATGGTTAGTACCAATGCTTCAATAGTTGTTCATCAATTGTAACTTACGTACCACACGAATGAATGATGTTAATGTGGGAAAGTGTGGGAGGTGGAGGGGGTGGGGTATATGGGAATCCCCTATAATTTTGATGTAACATTTTTGTAATCTAAAACTTCTTTTAAAAACAATTTAAAAAGAAAGATGAATGGCCCAAACAAAAAAGAGTGCATAGATTGGCAGAATGGATAAAAAGGTATCATCTATCTGTATGCTGTCTACAAGATTCATGTTAGACCCAAAGATATAAATAGGGTGATAGTGAAATGTTGGAAGGAGATATTCCTTGCAAAAAGTAACCAAAAATAGCAGGGGTAGCTATACTAATAATACTAATAAATGGACTTTAAATGCAAATATATTAAAATCGGCAAAAGCTATTATATATTTTTAAAAGTGACAATCAACCAAGAAGTAATATAAATTATAAAAATCTATGCACATAACCAGGGTGCTCAAAAATACATGAGGTAAACAATGGCAAAATTGAAGGGAAAAATAGATAACTCTATCATAATAGTCAGAGACTTCAATATACCAGTCACATCAATAGACAGAACATCTAGTCTGATGATCAATAAGGAAACAGAGAACCTGAATAATAGAATAAATGAACTAGACCTAACAGACATATACAGAACATCGCACCCCAAAATAGCATGATAAAAATTCTTCTCAAGTGTTCATGAATCATTCTCAAGGGTAGATGACATTATTGGTTACAAAACATATTCAATAAATTTTCAAAGTCTGAAATTATATGAAGCACTTTCCCTGACTATAATGCAATGAAACTGGAAAGCAATACGATGTTTTTAACTGGATGATTCACAAATATTTGGTAGTTAGCCAAAAGACTCTTCAGCAATCAGTAGGTCAAAGATGAAATTGAAAAAAATTCACTAAATATCTCCAGAAAATGAAAACCAGAATATAACATAAAAAGAAAAAAAAACAAAACAACAACAAAAAAACACATGGGCTGCAGCAAAGGCAGAGCTGAGATGGAAACTGTATCCTTAAATGTCTATATTAAATGGGAAGAAAGAGCTAAAAGCAAAGATAAAGTGCACATCTGTAAGAACTAGTTTAATAACAGCAAACTAATCCAGATACAAGGAGAAAGAAGAAATATTGAAATAAAGAGTAAAGGAGAAAGAAATTAAATTGAGAATAAAAAAGCAATAGAGAGAATTAACAAAAGGAAAACTTGGATCTTTGAGTTGATCAATCAAAATGACAAGCCTTTAGCTAGACTGACAATGGAAAAGAGAGAAATAATGCAAATAAATACAGTTAGAAATATGAGGGGAACATTATTACTAATCACACACATATTAAAAGGATCATCATATGATATTATGAAAAATTGTATGTCATCAAATTTGATAAACTATATAAAATGGACAATTTCCTAAACAAGCAAGAACAACCCACACTAATTCTAGAAGAAATAGAAGACCAGAATAAATCAATCAGAAGTAAAGTTAGGGAAACAATTGTCAATAAGCTTCCCAAAAAGAAAAAGGAAAAGAAAAAGAAAAATGAAAAGACCAGGACCAGATGACTTGTCAGGTGAATTCTACCAAGCAGTCCAAGAAGAATTAATACTAATCCTGCTTAAGTAATTCCAAAAATTTGAAGCCGAGGGAACACTTCCTATCTCATTCTATGAAGCCCATATCTTCTTAATACAAAAGCAAGATAAAAATATTACAATAAAAGAAAATTACAGATCATATGTCTACCATGAATACAAATGCAAAACTCCTGAACAAAGTACTTGCCAATTGAATCCAACTGCACTTTAAAAAATTGCACACTCTAATCAAGTGGTTTTTATTGCAAGCATACAATGGTGGCTCCACACAGGTAAATCAATTAATGTAATACACAACATTAACAAACCGAAGGAGGAAAACCACATGATCATCTTGATTGATGCAATAAAGGCATTTAATAAAACCCAGCATCCTTTCTTTACAAAAACACATGGAAAGATAAGAATAGTAGGAAACTACCTCAACATGATAAAGGGCATGTATGAAAAACTCTCAGTCATCATTGTACTAGCTGAAAGTTTGAAAGTTCATTTTCTGTGATGAGAACAAGAAAAGGATGCCCGCTGTTATCCCTGTTATTCAAATGGATAAGCAATCTCTGGTATATACATTCAATGGAATATTACCCAGCTGTAAGAAGAAATGCAGTGTTAACACATGGGATAACATGGATGAACATGGAAGCAAGCCAGGCACTGAAGGACAAATATTACATGACCCCACTGATATGAATTAACCAAATTGAGCAGACTCACAGAGCTAGAGTCTGGAAGATAGGTTTACAGGAGACAGGGAGTAGAGGGTTATGAGCCAATGTCCATATGGGCAAAATCTCTGCTAAGGTGAAATGATATAGTTGTGCAGTGGATGGGCATGCCAGTGGTACAGTGATGCTATTGGTTTAGATGGTGCTGGCCTGTAAGGGGGAAGTATGGGGTGGTTGTACTGTTCATGGAAATGGAGAGAGGATAGGGGCAGAGAGCAGATGATCTCTGGGGATTTGTGGTAATGTGGTTGAAAGGACAATGTTGGGTATGTTCTCTATTGCATTATATACTCTGGTATTATATTAAAAATGTATTACTTCTATAAGTATATGTAAAGCTGAGAAGATTGAAAGAGCTCATTGGTGTTTCTATGAGGATATTCAGAATATTCAAAATATTACCTAGTATCTCAAAGAGTAAACACATAATTGAAACAGAGCTTGTGTGGTGAATCTAGGCGTTTGGATGAAATTGAATTATATGGTGTGTTGCTAGGTTATGGTCTACCATTCTGAGAGAAGTTGGGAATATAAGTTCAAATTGTTTATTGACCAGTGCCCTTTATTTTATTAGCCTTGAAACAACAACAATAAGAACAAAAGCAAAAATAACAATAGTATATAAATAACAACTATATTGATAACCTAAAGTTGTTTTCTATTTAGGAATAACAAAAATATATTTTAAATTTTCAGTAACATTTGTTAAAATGATATGTTCAATATCATTGATCACAGTATGTCAAATAATTTTTATTGACTTAAGTGGAAATAAAACTAAAATATGTCAAATTAATTTTAGGGAAATTAAAATATAAAAGTTATTCTACAGAAAAATAACAAGTAATATAGAAAAATATTATCAACACTTCAAACATATTTCATATTCAATGATTGGAAAAAATCTCTAAATAAAAGTTTTAGCTCAAATATAATATTGCATTAAATGGAATCACAGTCTGAAGTGCCATTAATTTTCTAAAGAACCAATTTCTAAAATTAAAATTGATGCATAATGATCAATGCAGATAACATCTTTTGAAGTGGTATCATTAAAATAATAGATAGTTGTATTACCAAATACTTAATAAACAATACAGTAAAGTAATGATGCAGGAATAAATATGTCAAAAGAGCAGAAAGAGTGCTCACAAATATGTGCATATATTCAATGTAATTTAATAACTTGGTAAAAAGTTTGCCAAAACAACACGGAAGTAGATTGCTTGGTAGATAGTGACAGGAACACTCAAAGCAAGAGTGAGAAAATTCACTTGTATCCTTTCTTACTTGCTTTAAAATGGTGGGATGCAGATAGATTAAAAGCCTATATTTAAAAGGTAAAACTTCAGAACTAAAAGAAAACAGAGAAACCATTGTAAACTTGCAGTTATAATAAAGTCCCTGAAAAATATCTAAACCCACAAAATACTGGCAATATATTGGTGATAAAATAAATGCTATCTATCAAGAAGGACACATATACAAAGACACATAACAGGTGACTGGAACAATAAGAGATGGTTTCCCTTGCTCCAAATTGAAAAGGAATAAATATATATTAACACATTTTAATAAATCCATGTTCAAATCAAAGGAATATGGTCAGAAATCCGAATAAAGATGGACAAAATAGTTATTGAAAAGTTAATTCCCATAAGAGTATTATTAGAATCTCTAATTGATTAATAACATGAAACATGAAAACTCAGGAAAAACACATTATAAATAAAAGAGCAATAATGGAAAATTCTACTACATTTTATCAAGGATATGGTGCAAGAATAATGATGCATTGCTGATAAGATAATAAATGGCTGAAGACATTGTTGAAAACAAAATCTTTTAGTAAGCTGAGAGTTAGAACCATTTAGTTAGGTTAAATGTGGTAGGTAGTTTGAGGTAAACTGCAGTAGTTAGAACAACAACAACAAAAGCACATTAGTTATACTTCAGCAACTCTGAGTGATCTATGAGGGAAGCAAACAAACAAAAATTACTGAAAGATATTTATTTCAAAATAATATTTATTAGAATTAACAAAGCATACCAAATACAGAGTGATACTCACATTCAAAATTATTTCAGCCTTATGTAACAATTTTATGTGAAGAACAACTGCTTGTGGATCTTGTCCAATTGGAGTATTAAAACATGATTGACATAGCCTTAATCAATTCAAATTTAATTATTAGAATAGTTAAAGATTACCTACATATCTGGACATCAGGGAAATAGCAAAATCTTTTTATGATTGCTAATATAATCACAAACAGACACACACAAACACCTGGAGTTATAGCAAGTAACAATATACAGAATTAAGCATTGCATAAACTATAATTCTAGAAGCAGGTTTTCAGAATACTGTAAATAAATTGTTTTCTATCGTGATGGAATCATGAAACATGCATAACCTCCGAATTTTCTTCACGTATCTGCTGTAATTATTAGTCTGAAATGCATCCGTTTCTGGATTACCTTTAATTCTGCTCATTGTGTGTTTTCCAATGATCTCGTGTACAGGAATATCCATGACTACTGAATTCAAAAATATCATAAAACCACATGCTTACCCTTTGTCACTTTAAATGATTAAGATTGAGCTTTAGCATTAAATGTTATCAGATTTTTTGGTCTTCTATGAAACGGATTTTTACATAATTTGTCTTCATTCTTTGAATGTCTACAAGATAGTAGATCACTTTTTCCCTAATATAAATACCTTATTCCTCCCCACTGCTATCTCTCTTACATGCAAACCTGATATATATTTTAGGTTGCACATAGGAATATGGACTGATATATTTACAGCTTTGAGGATTTCTATATTTTCTAGAAACAGTAACATTTTACATTCACAGACAATGTGTAAGCTATAATAAAAAAAGGTCTGATATTCAAGTATATATACCAATTATTAATCAAGGAATAAACCTGAACAACTGACAATTTTATTACATGGAGAAAACAGAGAAATTAGTGCATATATTTGCAGGCAAAATAAACTGAGTTTTCATCCAGATTTCCATACAATGTAAGGTGAACATGGCAAATGTTCCACACAATCCAATGTGAACTTGGCAAATGACTAAGCTTTCTGGATCTTTGTTCAATTAAACCAGCATGAAAATATTACTTACATGAAAAATCCAATATTCAATCCTAACTATTTAGCATTTGAAAACATTCATTACAAGAAATAATCATTTTATTGAAACACTTTCTGCTTAATGATTCACTACTGTTAATATATTTAATTATCACCCTGTTTATAAAAAAATACAAATATGTAAAAATATTTGTTATCTACATCTTAAAGAATTACTTTACAAACAGTATTTTTCCTTCATTTATTAATATATTATTTCCATTAAAATTAATTCCTTTATGTAAACTGGAGATACCTACTAAGCATTCTGCCTAGAACCCTTTTAATCTCCCTGTTCCTCAAGCTAAAGATGATTGGGTTTATGAAGTGGGGCACCATGGTGTAGAACATGGCCGTGAGGAGGGTATAGATTGTTGATTCATTTGAGTTGGGGCTAAAACAAGCAAGCAATACAGAAATTATAACTAAAATAAATGTAAGTATTTGGGGAGAGCAAGTTGATAGGGCTTTGTTCCAAGCTTTCACAGAACGCATCTGGAGCACAGTTGAAAAGATGTTATCATATGAGGTAAATAAGATAACAAAGCTGAGTAAGATACGGCAAGAACTTACAGCAATGGTCACTGTCTCAGAAAACTGCATTTCTGGAGATGAGGTGCTCATAACTTGAGGGATGTCACAGAAAAATTGATGGATCACATTGGATGCTGTGAAGGGAAGCCTGAACATGGTGCTGGTGTGGACAGCAAAATAGACCAGCCCAACAACCAATGAGCCACCTGCTACCTGTATGCAAAAACGTGGTGTCATGGTGACCCCATAGTGCAGAGGGTGGAAAATTGGAGCAAAGTGGTCATAGGACAGCACCACAAGGAAAAAGAACTCTGTGGATCCAAATAAGATATATAGGAATGTTGGAGAAGATGCTGAGAGTCAGAGCATAAAGGGTTAAGCATTCAACAAGCATGCTTGCTGGCAGAGACACGTTAGTAAATGTCTCCAAGGTCTCTGCGTACTGCAGACATCAATAGGAGGAAGCAGAGTGGGATGAACCCACCACTAAGAAGTTACTGTATAAATTCCTAAAAACTATCTAGTGATACAGGAACAGGTGGCTCTCTCACGCACCAAGCTGAGATAATAGATAGACGAAGGCATTTAGGGCTAGAAACAATGTTTATACTTATGCCCCTTGGTAGACTGCCAGAAAAGGCAATGTTTTGCTGTAGTAAGAAAAAGATAGTGGGAGAGCAAGGTTAGGGGGGAAGAATCTATTCATTGTTTTAAGCAAAATAAAAGAAAGGGTCACAGTGAGCTCTGGGCTGTTTTTTTGCCTGAGTGAGCTATAGCTCTCTTCTTCATATGCATCAACTTGTCTGACTCTTCTTTTGCGCCACACCCTGATAACAACATAGGAAATTCTGAGCAGCACATTCCTTGAGAGAAATCAAATTGCTGCCTGTCAGAAAACTCACAACAGATTTGAGAACAGTAACTGAGATATAACCCAAATCTATCAAGGATAAATTGCCTATAAAGAAATACATGGGGAAGTGAAGATGTGGTTCCATCACAATAATAGTAATAATCATAAGATTCCCAGTCAGGGCAACAAAAAAAATCACTACAGATAGTAGACCTTGTAAGACCTGGAGGTCTTGGGAGCTTGAGATATCCATAAAGCGGAATTCTGTGATAATGGTGAAATTGCTCATGTCTTTCAATCTGCTGAAGTGTCACTGTAGCCAAAAGGATAAAGATATAAGGTCATAAGACAGTGTTATAAATTAAAATGGAGAGAATCCATTCCTTCTCTAAATATACTGAAATTTCTGACATAAATTTGTCTAATATATATATAAAACACTAAATTGCATATATAATTATTATATAACACAAGCTTTCATAAAAGAAAGTCATATAATTAAAGAATTAAGATATACAGTATCATACAAATCTAATAATATTGAAGATTTCACTATATCTTGGTAAATTAGAATTTCATTCATTTGCTGTAAATTCAAAATGCAAACTTATGAAGTAAAATGCATCAAGGATAAAAAAAATCACAACACACCTGTAGACTGAGATATAAGATTTGTTTCCACAAACATTATTATGTATCATAAACATTCAAAGATTAAAGCACATCTCCTTTCCCATTCAACTATCTTCACTGAGCAGGTCCTAGAGAAATCTTCCTCAAAAAGAAGTATTTTTTTCTAAACCTTATGAGAAAATGTGCATTGACTGTTTCTATCATGCCTGGTCATCTCTTTCTGGAGACACTGGGATACTTATACATCTCACAATTCTCAGTGGATCCAGGAATGGCAGACTCTAGAGAAGCTGAAATTCCTTCAATACCTTGTTTCCCAGAGATATTTGTAACAATCTGTTGAGATTAATCAGATTATCAACCTTTTTGCTTTGACACATAACAGATAGGGGTTTTGTAAACTTTGAGACAGCACAAACTCACGAATATGGTTTTAGCATTAGTGTTTGCTCAGTGGTATGTTAGAGTCCCTGTACCATGCCAATAGGATCAATAATCTTTAGAAAAAAAGTTAAAATGTATAGATTCAAAAATGATGAAGTGAAATTAATATAACTATAATGTGTGTGATAATGTGAAATTAAACAGAAACAATATGTTCACTTCACATGAACTGAAATAGAGCCTGACAGCCACAAAGTAATCCAAAGTAATGACAAAGCTTATGTAATAAGCTTGAAAAGTGACAATATAGATTGTAAAAGAAAAAGACTAGTGGCTCAAAGTAAGCTTTGAATCTAAAACTTGAAACAGTCATTGATGCTTTGTATCCTCTGACAGAGTACTGAGAAATGAAGCTAAAATTTTGAAATCCTGATGGAATCTTGAGAATGGTTGACAAGAAATGAATTGAAAGACTTAGGGATAAATGCAGGAAAATATCCACAAAACCCTGCATCCCAGGTTTAATATCTTAAAGGCAGATGGGCATAATGAGGCAAGAAGGCATGAAAAGGTAAATGTTCTACTTCAAAAACAGTATTGCATAAGCAGAAACTCTGGAATGACCTCTCAACTAGTTTGAAATCTCTTAGTCATAAATACTCATTAATATTTAATATTTCCTCCTTTTGATCAAGGTATTTTTCAAATTTCATCGCTGTTGAGAATAATCCCTCAGGGCCAGGGAGGCTCATCCCTGGGACTCATGTCCCATGCCAAAGGGAAAATAGTTTATATGCTGACTTTGCCTTATAGAAAGGCCACATTTGAGTAACAAGGAGGCTTTCAGGAAGTAACACAGGCATTTATATCATAATAAGATAAGTTTCAATTTCATGAGAGTTAGGTTCATAAGTACAATAATCAATATCAAGGACCTGGCATAGTGGACTGTCTTCTCCCTCTAGGCACTGCATATGTACTCTAGGGATTCTTGCTGCTCTATTAGAGATTGTAAAGTATTCCCAGGATGGGAACTCAATTTTCTTTCAGTTATTTTGTGGGGCTCCACCCACTGAGACAACACCCCATAACCACTTGAACACATTCAAAATCCATAAAGTCATGCCCCAGATTCACCTCTCTGCACGCATACCCCATAGCTGACACAGCACACTAGTGGTCTTCCACTGCCACAGTTGCAACCCTTCTACTGTCTAAAATCTCTTCAAAAAGAAAGCCAAAAAATGAATTAAAAAAATAAATAAAATATAAAAATAAAATATAAAATACAAAAAATAAATGAAAAATATAATTTAATTGTGCCTTTCATCATAAGATATGTTATCTTTTAATGACAGCAACAATTTCTTCTGTATGTTTCACCAGTGACAAAAAAGTCACACAGAAAATATAAGGGACTCTCCCATAACCCAATCACTCACCTTCTCACATTTCCCCCTACATATAACATGTTACATGGGTAAGGAACATTTGTTACAATTGATGAACAAATATTGAAGAATTGCTACTATTCATAGTCAATGATTTACATTATGGATTACATTTTGTACCATACACTTTTATAGGCTTTGAGAATGGCCTGTATCCATCAATGCAATAACATGCAGAACAATTCCATTGCCCTAAAAATATCCTATTTCCAATCTATTCTTCCCTCCCCCTCTCCTTGGAAACCTATGGTAACCACTAAGTTTCAATTTTTGAAGAATAAGGTTCATACCTAAATGCATTAATATTGAGGGCTTGACATGTTGGTCTGTTTTCTTTTATTAGGCATGGACTATGATCTTACTTATGAAGTTCATTGGACTTGCCCAGGATAACTAACAAAAGGATGATGATGAACAATGCATAACCCAATAAAACAGAATATCTACAACTGTGAGCAAGACAGTTCCATTCATCTGCCCCTTGGGATATAAGCCCCCTCTCAATCAGGGAAAGAGTAGGCATTACTACCCCCAAACCCTCAAGATTGAGGAATGAGTAAACATATGGCAGGAATGTAACTATGGACTAAAGTAGACATCATTATTCCAACAAGGGAAGAACTCTTGTCATTGATTTAAAGGCAGTGACCACCAGAGGTTTTGAGGGGAAGTAGAGGGAAGAATAAGTGTAACATGGGGCATTTTAGGTACATTGGAGTTGTCCAAAATGACACTTCAGTGATGGAAACTGGCCATTATACAGTTTGTCAAAACCTATAAAAGTGTGTGGGGCAAAGTGTAAGCTATAATGAAATTATTGACCATGGTTAGCAGCAATGCTTCAAAATGTTTTCATCAATTGTAACAAATGTACCATGCAAATCATAAGTGTTGTTAATGGGGGGAAATATCAGAGGGGGAGGGTATGGGGTATATGGGAATTCCCCTGCCTATGGTGTCTAGATGTCTCTAGAGCCCACAGCAGCCTTGCTGTTTGAGGCACTGTTTACTGTGTCAGCCAATGAGATCTTGCTAAGACATGCATAAGTGTAACCACTGGAATAACTGCCTGAATTACTTTGAAGTCTCTTAGTCTTAAAAACTCATTTGAATTTAGTATTTCCCCTTTTGGGTCAAGGTATTTTTCCAGATTCATTACTAGTGGGAGCTTCTTAATAATCCCTTGGTCCGAGGGAGGCTCAATTCCAAGAAACATGTCCCATGCTGTGGGGGAAGTTAATGCATTTATATGCTGAGTTTGACTTAGAATGAGGTCACATTTGAGCAACAAATAGGCTTTCAGGAGGTTACTCTTAGGCAATATATATTACTAGACAAAGTTTCAATTACACTAGAAAAGATTTATAATTACAACCATAAATATGAAGGGTCTGGTGTAATGGTCTGTCCCCCTTCACTAGGCACTGCCCATGTACTCAGGGTATTCTTGATGCTCTAACAGAGAATGCAGCAAGACTTTCCAGGATAGGAATTCAATATTTTTTTGGTTATTGTTTGGGAATCCACCCACCAAGTCAATGCCCCATGACCACTTGAACATATTCATATGCCATAGAGGCATGGTCCAGGTGCACCCCTCTCCACACACACCCCTATTACTGAAATCCCACACCAGTTATTCTCCCCTGCCATAGTTGTGACCCTTCTGCAATCCAAAACCACCCACCAAAAAAACCAAATAAATAAACAAGTAAAAATAGCACAAAAATAAAATAATAGTAATAATAAAAATAGTAAAATACAGAAAATAAAAATTAAAAATTAAAAAAATAAAAATTGCCTCAGATCAGCCCAGCAGACCCCTCCTCATATTATGCTTATATAACTGAGCATCTAAGCAAGCTAAATACCACTGAAACAGCAAGGAGAAGATAGATAAAAGGATGGTACATAATATTGACCAAAGAACAAGGAAATCCAAATTTGTGTGAGGAAAACTCTAAAATGTTCTCATTTTCTGAAAATGTTGATAGTTCAAAACTCTTCAATTTTGTACTATTTCTATAAACACATACTGCAAGAAGAGAAAACATAGTTCCTTTTTCAGGGAATGAGGTGATTTACAACTTCTAAATTTAAGTTAAAATAAAAGAACTCAGAAAAATCATGGACAGAACCTGCTATGCCATCCTTGAATGTCTTTCATAAAGACCTTAATTCTTTGAGTATCAAAATCTGTTCTAGTGATGCCTTCATGGCTGAGCCACCTGTCATAGAATAGCATCACAGAGAGATTGGTTTAAAATTCCAAAAGAACTACCAAATTGAGGATTTAGCTAACCCTGACAGAAAATCTCCCCTCCAGGTTTGCTAACATCTTTTAAACAGGAAAAATTCTTTAAGGATTTCCTGATGTTTTCCCCTATGTATTGTCTGTAGAACCATCCATTGCTAACTTCAAGGGCATAATCAATCTGTCTCTAACATTAGGTCCTATTAGAAACAATATTTAAGGAATATTCAATGTTCAGTATTGACACAGAAGGCACCATGTCAATCTCTAAATTTTTTAGATAATGTCTTTAGGACTGACTTATAAAACATTATTTAGGAGTTTAAAATAATTTCCTAGAACCCAAGCCACCATGATGTACAACACTTAACTCAAGATTTTGAATATATCATGATACATAGAGAAAACTGCATACCTCATATTTATGATACTACAATTTAAACAGTTACAGGGAAACAAAAGACCCTCTACTAATACAGTACTGACAGGCAAGATTAACTTCTGATATTGCAAAGCAAGTTTCCTCTAGATTCAGGATTGTCCAGGAAATAAACTGTCCAACAGACTTCTCAATCAGAAACAAAATGTCTTCCTTAAATAGTGGGCATCTTTGGAACTCTTAATTTTTGGCAAGCAAGGAGAAATAGCTTTATTAATAAATGATCATCCAACCTTATTTTAAATAGACACTGGAACAATTTTCTCCTCTGTTAAGAACGTCCAATATCTCCCCTTTCCTATGAGGAATAAAAAATATCTGTTGGGACTCACATTCTCTGTCTACTATATTGTCTCTGCACTTTTGACTGTAACTTCTCAATATGTCTTTCTTCTCAGCCCTTTCACCTTCACTAACCTGTTAGGACAGAGACTTTCGGCTCACGGGAATGTACTATTATGTGCAATCCAAAGAAATCTTTCATGTTTATGCAGACTGATGACCCAGTTCACCCAGTTCACCCAGTTCACCATCTTACAGTGGTTTCTTTGAATTCCATATATACTTATGTCCCTGTATTGCTTTATAGAGACTTTTATGACAAATACCAAAATTCGTTTGGCTTAAAGAATAGAAATTTATTGTCTCACAGTTTGCGAGCCTAGAAGTGCAACATCAACATATCACCAAGCTTTCTTTCTCCCAGAGTCTGTAGTTCTCTGATAATCCTCTGTCACATGGCAATATCTCTCTCCTGTGTCTGTTCCTCTCCCTCTGGTTTTAGTTGACCTCACACTTTTACTTCCATGTCTAATTGCCTCTACTCAAATGGACTTCAGACATGTTAGATTAAGGCCTGCTCTTTTACAGTTGTGCCATACTTTAATAATATCATCTTCAAAAGTCCTATTTATAAATGGGTTCACACCCACAGGAATGTGGATCAATACTGGCCATGTCTTTTGTAGGGTACCTTATTTAATTCCTGACAAATCTTAAACAATACCCTCTAAGATTTCATCAAATTTATGATTTATTTCCCTAAGTACCTAGTGGTTACTTCAATTATAGGTGGGGTAAAAATAAATATTACAAAATTCTTACTGGTCAATATTGACTCTATAATGCATCTGACTTATTTTCCAATTAGTCTCTGAATACCTGAAGCAACAGACTCATTGTTTCAGATTTATATGCTATGGAGATATTCATCCTATGTACTAGTGATGTGACACTGCTATCCTGCCAAGAAAAATTCCTAATGTCATGGGTACTATTTGTATAATACTTAAGGACTATTCACTGTGAAGGGCACCCATGTTACAATGTGGTTCCCAACCTAAATACTACCTAAGCTTCTATTCCTCCAAATTCAACACATGCAAATTAGTGGATCACTCTTCAGAGAGTTTCAGTATCCAGTTCTGCCCAAACTTCCAATAGTTTTCCTCTGTGACATGGGAAAAAGCACAATTCGCCTGGCCTATGAGACCCTAAGACTTTATTGAAGCCTGCTCATAATTCTTTCAGGTTCTCAAACGTAATTTCCAAAATATACATTTCTTCTCTTCTTCTACCTTAATTCAGTAATTTCTTCTCTTCTTCTACCTTAATTCAGTATGTAGACAAATTGCCCTTTAAATGGTCAAAAAACTTATATTTAGAATTAGGCAGCTGAACTCAGTTTAGATGATTCCCCCTCCTTTTTCTTTCAATTCATTGTTCAGGGAGAACTTGGTGATAGCACAGTAGTCAAGCTTGTTTATCCTGGGAATGATCTTCTGAGGATATTTTAGCTGTTTTCCCCTGGAAGGTGGGTGATGTGTAGATTTTTTGTATGTGTGTGGCCAAGGGCACCTTTTAGTACTGCCATCCTGGTTTTCAAAGCCTTTTCTTTGGCTTTGGTTTTTGGGAGGGACAAATGTTTCCTTCTTAACTTTTAGTACCATTTTCATGAAAAAAAAATTACAAATTATTTTCATGTTTATTTTTATAATATCTTCTCTTTCCATTTCCATAAAATCTTGACTATGAGTTTCTAAGAATCAATTATAAGTTTTCACAAACCAGGGCCATTAGCAAGGCCATGGTATAACCAGGAAAGCAAATCTTCTTACCAGGTAGAGTTACCACCATTCTAAATTCTCCTCAACCTATTACCTAAGTAACTTTAGTGTCCCTCTCCAGCTAATAGAAACTTAATGTTGCTGAGATTATCTTCTTCACAGGAAAAAAAAACAAAATTATTTTTGCTTTCAATTTCATTCCTATTAATTGCTGATTCAATTTCTGCCTCATATAATCATCCACAAGAATCATGTCCTTAATTCATTTAACATAGATACTTTTCCAAAGGGAAGCATTGTGATTATTTAAGTTTAACGATATACGAATGATAAGGGGAACATTGTTTAAGTGTATTTAATTATTATTAATTTTATTATCAGACATAAAAAAGAGAATAAGTATATAGCAAGCTCAAATTTAATTCAGCTACTTTCAACAATTATGATTATTTTATTTCTATCCATATTCACTCACACAAAGTTATATTAAAACAAATCATATGCATCTTAGTGAAGGAAAATTACCAGATATATTTAAAAGATATGCTCTTTAGTGACACAAATTGCATTTATAACATTCATTTAATGTTTGCTCTTTCATTTTTGATTTTGAAATTTGATTTTTTTTACAATTAGCAGATAAGGAGCATTAACACTGTTATTATAATAGAATTTCATCTGTTCAAACATTAAGATGACACATGTTTGAGTAATAATATATAAATCCATATGAAAATACAACATGAAGTGAGAGTATTTGTATTACCAAAGTACAAGAATTTTGAAAAAAATAAAAAGATAAAGTTATGTCAAAAAGATAGAGGAGTCTATCTGAAAGTGCTCAATGGGCAGCTGGAATAATTGGAGTAAGCAAGAAAAAAACATAATATCATATTCTACTACAGAATAAACATCCATAATCATATACTGATATAAAATAATTGAATCAATCAATAATTTAGGGGAAAACAAAACTTTTCCTTACAGAAACATTCAAGAAGGGATAGGAAGATGGGACAGGACATTAGAATACCTCAGTAATAATTCTTGCATGCAACATTCACAAAAATATAAAAAGAAAATTATTGGATAAACTGTAAGAGAGAAGATAGTTATATAGCCTCAGAATATTGCCCCTGAGGGAGTTTTTAATATGTCTTCTAATCATTGATAATCATTGGTAATTATCCCCACATCAAGTAAAGATTATTCTTTTCCACTTGAGTATGAGCGGGATTTATGGGATATAATCTTATTAGCAGATTATAGAAAGAAAAAATAATAATAATAACTTCACTGTGGAGAAACCTAGCAGATAGCAGATATCAGTTTGAATAAAATCAATGTTAACATATGTTAAATCATGCCAATATGTTTTACACCTTGATAAGTGATGAGGAGACAACTTCACTTCTGTGGAATTCTTCTCCAAATTCCATACACCCATTCTAATATTGAGAAACATTAGACAAACCCAAATAGTGAAAATTCTGAAAATAATTTTCCAGTATACTTCAAAATTAGCAAAGTCAGGCAAAATTAGGAGAGATTAATTATGTTACTGATTTTAGTCAGCAAGGAAACATGATCACAAAAGGGAATGGAGAATAATGAATTGTTTCCTTTGGTTGGATTTTATGATTAGACCCTTGATTGGAATAGAAAAGGGACTTTAAAGGAAAACTGGGAAAATAAAAATTAAGTCTCTAGTTTACTATACTATAAAGGACTCAAGTCAAATTCTAGATGTGAAAACTACCAGATCCCAAATGAAAAATATAAATTGGTTAATGACATCTTGGACATTTCAGAAGAAAATATTACAAGAAATATTGCAGGCCTAGCAATAGTTAGTATCCAAACTGAAACACATAAAAATAATACATATTTGAAAAAGAAAAACTGTGAGATTTGAGAAAACTTAAAACACCTTTAAATATACATAAAATCATATTCTTGAAATGAGAGGATTAAGAAGGTAGAGCAGAAAAATTTTATAGAAATAACAAGCAAAATTTTAGAAAATTTTCAAAATGGAAAAATTTATAAGCCTATAGATTTAAGAACTTCATCAGATCATAAACACAAGAACCATGAAGAACAGTTAAGCAAGGCACATGATAACCAAATTTATCATAGCCTGAGATAAAGAGAAATGCTAAAAAGGGAGCCTGAGGAAAAAATGTTTTAATAATGCACATATTTTTGCAAAAGCATATTGCTTATATAAAAGTAATAACAATATATTATGGGATGTTAATATATGTGTAATCATTTATTTTAAAATGACAAAAATAGCAAAAGGAGTGGATGAGAGAAATGGATGCCTAGTTTTATAATATAGATATACTACACCTGAATTTGTATAATATACCTTGGCAATACATTGTGATACGTAAAATATTTATGAAATAATATTTAAAAGAATCCATAAAATAAAATGAAGTAATCAATGGAAACTTTTTCAAGATCAATGAATTGAAATACCTCTACATTTACTGATTATGAAAAATATACAAATACTAACATCAAGAACCAAATAATACATATTATTACAGATTCTAAATATATTAAAATAATTATTGTGACTATTATCTCCAAGATTGTTCCTATAAATTTGACAACAGATGAAATGGACACATTTTTGAATTACAATCTACTTCAGGAAATGATTATGTTCACTCAATTGGTAGATAAATTCCACATCTGTATACGGAAAAAAGTTATATATAGAGAGAGAGATAACCAAACAACTTCCTGCAAAGAAATATTCAGACCCAGGTAACTTCAAGGGTGAAAACTATGAAATATATAGTTAAACATGTCTGCAGTTCTATACAAACTATTTCAAAAATTATAGATGTGGGGATACAACCCAATACATTATTTGAGGCCAACATTACCCTGATACCAAATCGGATAAAGGCATCAAAAGGAAATAAACAGAGAACAAAAACAAATAAAAATCAAATACAAAGAAAAACAACTACAAACCAATATCTCTTATATAGAGAAAAAATCATCAGCAAAATAATAGGAAAGAACATCTATTCTCAGGTGAAATGATTAAATTCTATAAAAGAGTAGGATTCCTCCCAGGAATGTAAGAGCAGTTTTATATTCACAAGTCAACTAAGGCAGCAAAATGTATTAATTGAATAAAGGAAAAGCTGCAGGAACATCTTAATAGACACAGAAACACATTTGCACAACCCACCTTCCTTCCATGATAAAAACACCAAGCAAAGTAGGCGTGAAAGAATACTTCCTCAACTTGATAAAATGCCTAAATGAATACACCATAGCTAACATCAGACTTATTGGTGAAAGACAGAATGACAGATTAGGATGTTCATTTCAATATTAATGGAGGTTCTAGCCAAGAAAATAAGATATTAAATGAAATAAGTATCAATTGGAAAGACAGAAGTTAGTCTATCTCTATATGTAAATAAAATCTTGGATATTGAAAATCTTTAGGAGCCCAGTAATAAACTATTAAAACTCATAGAAGAGTTCTGTATAGATTCAGGAGAAAAGACCAATATAAAAATATCAGTTGACTTTCAATCACTAGGAATGATTACCCTGATTATAGAATTAAGAAGATCATATTTAGAAAAGAATAAAATGCTCATTAATAAAATTAACAAAGTAGTTCAAAACCCCTGCTCTGAAAACTACAAAAACTCATTAACAAAAATTAAAGGCACAAAAATGACAAATGTATTGTAAGTTCATGAAAAGGATGTCTTGTATTTTTAAAACATCAATATTCCGTATATTGATCAACAGATTCTATGAAATAGGCATCAAATTTCAGTTAACTTTTTTGTTTAAGAACTTCACATACTACTCTTGCAATTCATATGGAAATACAAAGGGCCCAGAATAGCTAAAACAATCTTGGCAAGAACTGAAAAATTGAAGGACCTTCTTCCAAATTTCCAAACTTAACTGAAAATCTGCAGTTGTCAACTGTATGGCATTGATATAAGGAAAGACATATACATAAGTGCAATGATATTAGTTCAGAAATAAACCCTTATATTAATGGCCAATTGGGTTTTGAAAAGGATACTAACACAATTTAGTAGGGACAGAATAGTCTTTTAAACCATGGTCCTAGGAAAACTGGATATCTACATGCAAAAGATAGAAGTTGAACCCTTATCTCACACTATATATAAAAATTAACTCTAAGTGAATCAGATAATTAAATGTTAAGGCTAAAGTTATAAGAATCTTGGAAGGAAATATCAGAGTAAATGTTTGTGATCTTTGGGATAGGCAATTATTTTAGATATCACACTCAAAGGACAAGTGACAAAAGTAAATATAGATAAATTGGACTTGATTCAAATTAAAATAAAATATTTTGAAATTCAAAGAGTAGATTTTGAAATAACAACCTAAAAATGGGGGGAAATATTGTAAATTTATATATTTATTAATGGATTGTATCTCATCTTTAAATATTCTTACTGCTCAAAAATTGACAAATGACACAAGTGAAATTGGACAAGAGAGATGTTTCTAGAGAAGAAAAATAGCCCATAAGTCCACATGAAAATGCTCAACATCATTAGCCAACATGGAAATGGAAATCCAAACCATAATGACATTCAATATTTTATTCACTAGGATGCCTATAATTAAGGAAAAGATAAAAATAAAAACAAAAAGAGAGAAAATAAACAGCAAGAAAATGAGAAGGGTTGGCAGGATGTGGAGGAATTTTAACCCTTATACATTACAGGTGGAAATAAAAAATGATTCACCCACTTTGGAAAACAGACAGGCATTTCAGGAAATGTTTAAACAGACTTACCATATGAGACAATAATTCCAATACTAAGTATATATCCGTGAAATATAAGAACTTGTCTATGAGAAACTTGTAAAGGAATTTACAGTTCAGGCTTATTCATAATAGCCCAAAAGAAGAAGCAACCCTAAGGCTCATCACCTAATGTGGTGGTTTGAATCTGTAGGTAGCCCAGAAAAATATGTTCGAAAATCTAATCTATCTGTGCAGGTCTAACCCACTATAAGAACACTTTGATAAGGTTACTTCACTTAAGGTAGAGATCAACCTTTTCAGGATGTATCTTAATTCTTTTAATGGAATCCTTTATAAGTGGTGTAAAATTCACAATAAGAGAGAAAGCCACAGGAAGCAAGAAACTGAACATTAACAGAACCTGGAAGAGAAGGTAGAGACCAGGAAATACCACCATATGCCTTGCCACATGAGAAGCTAAGGACAAAGAATAGCTGAATACAAGCTCCAGATGACCACAAATTTCAAAAAGAAAGCATCACCTTAATAATGCCTTGATTTGGACTTTTTTACAGACTCAAACTGTGAGTGAATAAGTTCCCATTATTTAACCCAACTAATTTCATGGTATTTGTTTGAGCAGCCTAAGAAATTAAAACAGATTTTGGTACTGGGTGTTGGATGCTGCTATTGCAAATACTAAAATATGTGGGAACAGTTTTGTGATTGGGTAATGAGTAGAGGCTGGGAGAATTATGAGATGCTTGATAGAAAAGGCCTAGATTGCTTTGAAGAGAATGGTGGTAGAAATATGGATGCTCAAAGTACTTCTGATAAGGCCTTAGAAGGAAATGATGAGTGTATTACTGGAAACTGGAAGAAAGGTCATCCTTATTTTAAAGTGGCAGAAAACTTGGGAAAATTGAGTTCTAATATTGGATGGAAGGCAGAACTTGAAAACAATGCACTTGGATATTTAGCTGATGAAATTTCCAAGTTAAATATGGAAGTGGCAGCCTGGTTTCTCCTTGCAGTTTATATTAAAATGAGATAGGAAAGGGATACACTGAGAACGGAACATGTGGGCACAAAGAAACCAGAAATTGATGGCTTGGAAAATTCTGAGCTTCCAGAAAACATCCCAGGGTATAGTGTTCCATGAATGAGTTTAATTGAAAATGGAACCATCTGGCAATTTCTGTTCAAGTCATGATTGGAGCTGCAGATATCCAGGAAGGATCTGTGGAAAGACCTACTGTCTGATGGTGTGGACCCCTGTGAACCTGACAAGATTTTTGCATACTTTGTGTGAATGGAACAACTGCCAGCCTGGATTTAAAGGGGAAAATTGAAGGAAGAATCACTTCAAGGTCAGAACCAAGGAAAAAGAGATTTAGATGGAAGATATCTTCTCAGGCCAATAGACCAGGCCACCCATGTGTGTGGAAAGTATAAGCCTGCCACAGGGATTCGAGAGGGCAAGTCTTCTGGCCTGGGTTTTAGAGTCGGTGGACTTCTGCCCATTCTTCAGAAAATGTTATGCCATCCCAATGCTCAGAGATTGGGGAGACTGTGCCCTGGAATTCAAGGAGCGCATGGATGGCTCCCCAGAGCCCAGAGAAAGTGGAGCCTGTGTCCCAGGGATTGTGGATAATCTGGCCACCACCCTAATGCTCAGAGAGAAACATTCATCCCAGTGTTCTAGGTGACTGGTCACTGTGCAAGAAGTTGGATGGAGGGGAGCTGTCACTTCATTAGGCATAGAGAACAAAACATCATTCCATAGATGATCCTCAGATCTTGGAATCCACAAGCATATGCACTAATGAGTTTCATAATTTGGGGGACTGGTGACCCCTGTTTCTCTTCCATATAATCCCTTCTGGAGTGGAAATTTTTACCTGAAGCCTGACCTTCCATTATATAAGAGAGACAAATAACTAGTCTCAATGTTTCACAAGTCCACAGACAGAGGGAATGGTGTCCCAGGACAAACTACACCCATAACTAATTTTGATGAGACTTTGTACTTAGCATTATTACTGAAATGACTTAAGGCTTTTGGGATGTTGTGATGAAATGAATGACTTTTGTATGTATAATAACATGTCATTTTTGGAGGGAGAGTGTGGAGTGTGGTGGTTTGAAGCTATATGTAACCCATAAGAACATATTGTTAAACCTAATTTATCCCTGGGGTGTGAAACTATTGTAAGTAGGACCTTTTGATGAGGTTACTTAAGTTAAGGTCTAGCACTATCAGAATGGGTCTTAATCCCTTGTTATGGAATCCATTATAAGTGGATTGAAATTCAAATAGAGAAAAAGCCACAGTAAGCAAGAAGCTAAACATCAACAGAACCAAGAAAAGGGAGAAACCAGAAGACACTTCAATGTACCTGACCATGTGACAAGCTAAGGACTAAGGATCACACAGCCAGCCCCAAAATACTAGTCTTCAGAAGTCATTGCTTTTATGACAACTTGGTTTGGAAATTTTCCCATCCTCAAACTATGAGCAAATAAATTTCCATTATGTAATAAATTCCAATTCCATGATATTTGCTAGAGCAGTCTAGGAAATTAAAATACCTGATAAATGAATAAATAAAAGTTAGTATTTACATAAAATAGAATGTTATCAAGTAAGATACAAAGCATACTGAACCATGTTAAAACATTGGTAAAATTTGAAAACCTGATGCTTAGTGAAAATAAAGCCAATCACAAATGACCATTCTTTGAAATGTCCATTTTTTTGAAAGGTCCAAAACAGGAAAATCCATTATGACAGATGGTAGTATAGTAGTTTCCTAGAGCTGGTTGCTTAGAGCTAGAGTTGGGAAAGCTGGGATTATTATTTATGGGTTAAGAAATATTCTATGGATGAGAAAGTAACAAAATTGTGCCATTTTTAGAGAGCTCTGTGACTACACTAAAAGCCATTGAATTTTTCACTTTAAAAGGATGAATTGAACAATACGTGAATAACATCAAAGTAAATCTGTTTACAAACCAAAAATTAATATGGACATATCAATATAAATATATTTATGAAAAAATTGTTCCATGGGGAAGTCAGGTCTTCAGGTATGTTATTTGGTCCATTTCAACAGGGCACCCCTGGAAATTACCTATATACTACTTGCTTAGGAAATTCTAGGTCTTTTTGTTATGGCTTATTCAAATCCAAAACCAAAGTCTGTAAAGATGTAAAGAGCACCTTGTATATAGAGAACATTTACATCACTCCATAGAAAATAATTAACTCTAAATCTATTAAGGATAGAAACATAATAGCTAAAACCATAAGCTCTTAAAAGTAAGCTTGCCTTTGATAGTGATTATTTAGATATGACAACAAAAGCATGAGAAACTAAAAAAAAAAAA
>JAQZBX010035428.1:9865-24678 GCA_029593785.1 Cabassous unicinctus
AAAAAAAAAAAAAAAAAAGATAAGACATAAAAACCAAAGGACAAAATGGCTGAAGTAAGTACTGCCCTTATAGTAATAACACTGAATGTTAATGGATTAAACTCCCCAGTCAAAAGACACAGAGTGGAAGAATGGATTAAAAAAAACCATGACCCAACTCTATGTTGTTTACAAGAGACTCACCTGAAACCCAAAGAAACAAATAGGTTGAATGTGATAGACTGGAAAAAGATATTCCATGCAAATATTATCCAAAAAAGAGCCTGGGTAGCAATACTTATATCTGACAAAATAGAATTTAAGTAAAAAACTGTTATAAGAGACAAAGAAGGACACTATATATTAATAAAAAGGGCAATCCACCAAGAAGGAATAACAATCATAAATATTTATGCAACTAACCATGGTGCCCCAAAATACATGAAGCAAACACTGGTGAAACTGAAGGGAGAAACAGACACCTCTACAATAATAGTTGGAAACTTCAATACAACATTCTCATCAGTAGATAGAACATCTAGACAGAAGATCAATAAGAAAATAGAGAATTTGAATAACATGGTAAATGAACTAGACCTAACAGACATATACAGAACATTGCACCCCAAAACAGCAGGATATACATTTTTCCAAAGTGCACATGGATCATAGGCTAGATCACAAAACAAGTCTCAATAAATTTGAAAAGATTAAAATTATACAAAGCATCTTCTCTGAACATAATGGAATGAAGCTGGAAATCAATAACAGGCAGGCACTTTGAATGTATAAGAATATTCTTCCATAAATTATATCAAATATAATTTATATTATAAGACAAGTTGTTAACAATAAGGTGGCATATGGAAAAAATTAAAACTAATTTAAACATTCAGATAGCAATTGTGGTTTAGAGAGAAGTCTAAAAGAAAAATTGTTTGATTTCTCCCTCTTGTACTAGAATTTTAAAAAATATAACCTCTCCCCCCATTTGAAAAGCAATGCCTTTTCATTATAGGATGTTTTGGAAATTTAAAAAATTAAAAAGTAAAAAAAGTGACATTTAAACCTACCACACAGAAATAGCCGTTTTTGACTCTTAATCTGCCTCTCTTACAGTCTTAGGTAGAGGTTTTTTTCTGTTTTGTTTTGTTTTTAAGGAAGCACCAGGATGTACCACTGAGCTACATCCACTCTTCAAGGAGAGTTGGTTTTTTTGTTTGCTTGTTTGTTTTTAGTAGGTACTGGGGATTGAACCTGGACCTCATACATGGGAAGCGGTAGCTCAACCACTTGCGTTACATCCACCCCTGGTAGAGTTTTTTTTTTTTTTTTTAATATGTAACAGAAATGCAGAATGGCTTAAGCAGAAATGGATATTCATTTGAAAGGGAATCAATAAAGAAATAATGAACATCAAGAAAGAATGGAACTAGTAACTGAAAAGACAGTAATTACACTTTCTAAGGCAGAATGTGTTTTCATCTTTGCTTTCTTTTGTTGTTTTCTCATTCTTTTATGCTCTTGAAGACTGACTTTTTCAGCTTTGAACATGCATGTGGCCACCCCAGTTCTGGTTTTACATGGCCTTTGTCTTGGTTTCATTATAGGCTGATATTGTATGTATCAATGAGCCCCCAAAATACAGTGGCTTAAATAGAAGTTTATTTTTCTCACACTGCAAGTTGATGGGGCAGGTCTGCTTCAGGCACTCATTCTGGGGCCCATGTTGCCTCCATCTTTCTAATCTGCCATTCCCTAAATCATTTTCTTAGTTTGCCTGGTTGAAGCTAGGTCATAGGTATGTCAAGGTCCCGTTCATAGGAGGGTATGGAGAGAAGACTAGTTCAGTAGAAACTGGCTTATTTTTAAAGTAGGAGATGATTCAGATGTTGCTTTCATTGCTTCCACTCATAGTTCATTGACTTGAACTAAACCACATAATCACAACCAGCTGAAAAAGGCTGGGAAATGTCATATGTAGCTGGGTTACCATGTGGGCAGCCACAAACTAATTTTTAAGGACAAAAGGGATTGGTGGATAAATAATAGTCTCTGCCATGACTTCCTAGTTCAAGAACTCAACTAGAGCTCCTCTGTCTAAATTCTAAACTTTCTTGAATGGGACTCTGATTGTGACAGATTGGGTAAAGTGTCTACTCCAGTTTAGTCAGTCCTTGTCTTGAGATGCAGGAGAATGTTGACCATGGCAACATCACAGTGGTTCTGGGCAAAGACAAAGCGTAAAAAGTGTTCCTCTATGTATTAATATATGTATTGCCCCAAAATCTGGACATGTTAAACACACACATACTTGGGGATTCTCTCATGAACTCCTTTCTCTCCTCCCCTCCCCTCCCCACTCCCTGTCCTCTCCTCTCCTCTCCTCTCCTCTTCTCTTCTTTCTTTCCTCTCTTGCCAAAGTTAACTATTCCTCTATTTGTTCTGTTTATTCATCCATCTATCCATCCATCCAATCAACCAATGGTTCATCTATC
The DNA here is from genome assembly GCA_029593785.1 of Cabassous unicinctus. Taxonomy (NCBI): domain Eukaryota; kingdom Metazoa; phylum Chordata; class Mammalia; order Cingulata; family Chlamyphoridae; genus Cabassous; species Cabassous unicinctus. Next base: position 12,343 of record JAQZBX010035428.1, read on the forward strand.
CATCCAGCCACGTTATCCAGTTCAGTTTGTTTTTTAATTACTTTTAAACTTTTTTATTGTAGTAACAAATATGCAACTCAAAATTTCCCATCTGAACCACATTCAAGTGTACAATTCAATAGTATTAATCACATTAACTTTATTGTGCCACCATCACCAAGATCCATTACCCCCACTTTTCTGTCACCACAAACAGAAACTATGAGCCTTTCTTCTCACCTTTCTCCTCAATTCCGTGGTATCTCCCTCACCCCACCTTCAGTTATCTATAAACTACTCTCTGTTTCTATGAAGCTTGTTTCTTCTAGGTATTTCATGTAAATGAGATGATACAATATTTGCTTTTTTGTGTCTGGCTTATTTCACTCAACATGATGTATTCAAGGTTCATCTATGTTGCAGTATGCACCACACCTTCATTCCTTTTTTATGGATGAACAATATTCCATTGAGTGTATATACCACATTTTGTTTATCCATTCATCTGTTGACAGACTCTTGGGTTTCTTCCACTTTTTGGCTATTGTGGAAAATGTGGCTGTGAACATTGGTGTAAAAATATCTGTTTGAGGCCCTGCTTCCAGTTCTTTTGGGTATATAACAAAAAGTGGGATTTCTGGGTCATATGGTAATTCTGTTTTCAACTTTCTGAGGAACTGCCAAACTGATTTCCACAGTGGCTCTACCATTCTACAGTGCCTCCAGCAATGTGTAAAAGGGTGTCTCTTTATCTTCATCCTTGTCAGCACTTAATATTTTATGTTTTATTTATTTTTAAAATAATAGACATCCTAGTGGGGGTGAAATGGTATCTCTTTGTGTTTTTGATTTTCATTTTCCCGATGACCAATGATATTGATCATCTTTTCATGTGCTTATTGACCATTTGTACATCTTTAGAGAAATGTCTATTCAAGTTCTTTGCACATTCTTCACTGGGTTATTTTCTTTTTGTTGAGTTGTAGCAGTTCTTTGTATTTACCCAGTTCTTTGAGGTTTAAATAAACTTGGTTTGAGCTCACTGTGTCAGGGAAGATAATTTTGTTTACCTTCTGAGCTCACATCTAGACCACATTTCCTAGTCTTCCTTATAGTTAGTTGTGGCCATCTGATATCTATTATATCATCTAATATCTGTTTTCTGTTATCTGTTATATATCTGATATCTGTTATATCAGTTAGAGTTACCTTAATACACTCACTAATACATTCACTTAATACACTTCTGTTTTATGGATTGTCCAATGCAGTAGATATGAGTTCTGTCACTTCTTGGAGACTTATATTCTTATAGCATCTCTCTCTTCAATTTCCTGTTCTTAGTAAACCCTTAATACCCTCTAATTTCTCAACTCCTAAAGTGGTTCTCTTCTTCCTTGCTTACACCAACCCAGGTGGAAGAAAAAATAGCTTCTGTCCTTTGATTTTCCCAAAATACCACCATCCAAGGCATTTGTGTGCATAGCATACTTTGCTGAAGATTCATAGCAACCCCAGTGAACTGGATATTTAGAAATCTATGTTCTTATAAATCCTTATTCCATCTTCTGTTATTTTCTTGGTCTTTTATTCTCTCTCTTCTCTCCCATTTTCTACTTTCTCCCATCTCAATATTAAACTTTTATGCAGATCAATTTAGCCAGGTACTTTTTGACTAGATTTAGCCTATCCAGGCTATCCCCAGAAAGCTCCCTTGTCACATACACACATGCACACACACACATGGACACACACACAAGCACAAAATATATCCATTAAAATATCGATTTGTTTTGGCTCTAATCCAGATGTAAAACAAAAACAAAAACAAAAAAACTGGCAGCCCTTGAGTTACAAGTGGCCCTTTATAGTATTGTCCATTACATGAATTACATATAAAAATCCAGGTGATTAGCTTCTTTTGAAAAAAAAAAAAAAAAATCAGAAGAGATTGTAACATTGGGTCCACATTCTCAGATAGAATTGGCTGGAGCTAAGTATTGGTCATCTTTACAGATGAACTAGTGCTCTTCAGTTTGTCACACCCCCTCTCTTCCATATTATCTCTTACACATGGTCCATTTCATCCATTTCTGTCACTTGCCTGACTCCTTTAGGTATATGAGCTTGCTACTTCTCTCCTATCTGGAAACAGTTTCTATTCCTGATAGGAACACAGAGCCCAAATCTCAAAAAATCAAATATTCTCCCTTGAACACACACATATTGCCCGTTTTTGTATTTATCTGATCTCATCAAGGACTTCAGTAGCAACATAAATGTATAATAATTTAACCATTTCTCTAAAATTGTTAATTGGGTTGTTTCTAAATCTTTGTGTATAAATGTCTGTTTACTCTCTGATTATTTCCAAAGACTAAATAGTATCACTTGGCTAAATAAGTACGAAAAATGTACAGTATCAAGTATTGCTAAATTGTTTTGAAAAAGATGATATCAACAGAGGTACCAGAATTTTGCCTGTAGTAGTTAATAGGGTTACAACTCAGTCTCAAATCACAGCTCCTACAATACCTGTAGGGGTTCTTTGACTTTGATTTCTACTGAATTCACTCTATGAAAGGAACACCATGTATAGCTGAGTATCTGGTTAACCTAAGTGTAACCAGAACTTCCAACTCCTCTTCACTAAGGAATGAGCCCAAACCTCAGTTAAACTTGGTTGAGAGAACAGTCCTGTTCCAGTTTTCTCTCCTGCACCATCTAAGTTTTGTTGATTCTCTTGTGTATCACATGATGTTCTTGTTCCACATTAGAAAGCTGCTTCCTTTGAACAGGACATTTCTTTCTATTTGCTGCAAATATTTAGTTTCCTTCTGTTTCCTAAAGTTAAACTACAGGGTCCATCATAATGTTCAAGAGACTGCTTTCATCTTCTACCAGGCTAAATACTTCTCATCTGTTCCTTTCTAACCTAATAATGTACTTGCTGTTTTTCGGGGGTGTCTTGCTCTGTTCTGTGGACTGTCTGGTTATTGTAGTCTCATCTAGCATTCTGGATTTGGGCAGAAATACTGGGTCAAATTTGCAGAGATCCTCCATGGCACAGTAGCATAATCACCGTTAAATTTCCTAGGTCATGCTGTTAAATATCCTTCTGGATTATAACAGGTCAGTTTAATTATTTAACTACTTCACAACCATATTCATGTGGCTAATGAATGATGAATGTAAAGTTACAACATAATTTATTACATCAAAAGTTTTAGTCTGATATAGAGGGAATCAAAGGGAAACTTCAATGCAGAGATTCTCAACTCTTTCAGAATTCAGAAGCAGCCTGCCTTAAAGGCAAGCTCTTGTGACGTTCCCTTTCCAAAAATTATAATTCAAGGCTTTACACAAATAACATCCACAATCAAAATTATTGTCCCTCTCCCTATGTTTATAAGGGAATTACTTTAGGAATGAATAATTTGAGCTCTGTGTTTTACTTGTCTAAATTCTAGACTAGTTTAAAGAACATCAGAAGTCCTTTTATCTAATGCATTCAGGAGAGTAGTTGGTTAGTTGAAATGGTTAATTGAAGAAGTTGATTAAAGCAGGGAATTATTTTTAAAAGACACCTTAAAGATTTTATATTGTTGTTGTTTATTGATATGAACAACATATCAATTTATATCCATTCACCAATATTGTGATGTAGAGCCATAGTCTTCATATACTCTCAACTCCCCTGATGCCGCTCTCTTGATTTGTAAATCTTGTTTGGGAAAATCCCAACCCTGGCTAATTATCTTTTTACTCATGGAACTGAAAGTGGTTGTAGATAAATACACAACTGTGTGATTGATCTCACTTTAAAGTCGTGATCATTCACCTCAAGTGAGCCTTATGTAGCTTGGCAATCTTATTTTTTGAAGTCCATTTATTTTTTCCACTCTTCTAGACCATTATTTCATACTTTCTCCTCTCTCTTCAAACTCTCACATCTCCTCCGGCATCCTCTTTTTCAGCTCTCACTCAAATCTACTCACCTTTTAACCTCAGTTCCCACATGCTCTGCCTTCTTTTCCATTTCTATCAATTGTCCCCCTCTCTCTGTCATCAATTTTTCCTTCTTTGCTGGATCATTGTTATCAGTAAATGGAAAAAAATTTCATTCACTCTTCCTTTAAAAGAACAAAACAAATCAATGATATATACATACTGCCCCATTTCCTTTTCTTCCACTTTATCCTGAACTCCAATAAAGTTTTCATCCCTCCTACTCCACCAAAACTGCTTACTAAAGCCACCAGATCTTTACATTGCAGGACCCAGTAGTAATATTACTTGACCTCTCAGTACAGCATTTGGTCCATAGATCACATTATTTGCTTCCAAACACCATCCTTTTTTATGCTACCTCCTGTTTCTCTGACTGCTTCTTCTAGTCTCTTTTGATTGCTTTCTCATTTTCCTAACATTTTCACTTTGAAATGTCCCAAGGCTTAGATTTCATCTACTCTTTAATTATGCTCCCTTCCTTGGAGATCTCACCTAATCTTAAAGCTTTAAATACCATTTAAACTATTATTGCGCTCACATTTATATTTTAGCTTAGACCTTTTCCTTGGTATATGAAATTCCGACTCAATTTACACTTCAGAGCCTAACCGGCATCTCAAATTTAAAGTGCCTGAGACTAGGATCCTGGTTTTCTACCTCAGACTTGCTTCTCCTGCAGGCTTCCCTATTTTATTTATTTTTATTTTTATTTTATTTTATTTTTTAAAGATTTATTTATTTATTTATTTATCCCCTCCTTGCTGCTTGTGTTTTACTGTGTCCATTTGCTGTGTGTTTCTTCTGTGTCTGCTTGTCTCCCCCTTGCTGTGAGGTCCTGGTGCATCAGCCCACCGCGCCACGCAGGCTGGCCTGCTCTCACAAGGAGGCCCTGGGAAGCGAACCCGGGGCCTCCTGCATGGTAAACGGGGACTCTATCCATTGAGCCACACCCGCTTCCCGGCTTCCCTATTTTAGTAAATAAGTCTCTATCCTTTAAGTTGCTCAGTGTATCAGGTATCTATGGCTGCGTAACAAAGTACCCCAACACTTAAAGGCTTAAAACAACAATCATGTATTATGACTCACATGTCTGAAAGTTGATGATCTAAACTGGGCTTTGCTAGGCATCTCTGCTTCTGGCATCATAAGTTAAGGCAGCTCTGCTTCTCACTGCAGGTCTGTGGGACACCTGGAACAACTCTACTCTACTTGCTTCTTAGGCTTTTGGAAATAGCAGACTAGCTAGGGCATATTTTTCCATACTGATGGCAGAAGTATAAGAGGGCATGAAACAGTATGCACAGCCTCTTAATGCTTAGGCTCAGAACTGACAGAATGTCACTTTCACAAACATGTCATTGGCCAAAATTAGGTTTGTGTTTGAGCCATAATCGAGGGGTGAGAAGACAGAATCTATCCTCAATGAGACCACTGCAAATGTATGGATGCTGGGAAATATGAAGAATTGGGGTCAATAAATCAATATTCTGCACTCAGGCAAATCCTTGATGTCATCCTTGCCTCCCTTTTTTCATACTCTCCACCCATATTCAATCTATCAGTAAATCTTGTTGACTTCACCTTTAAAATATATCCTGAACCTGATCACTTCTCAACACCTTCATTGTTATCATTCAGGTCCAAGCCACCATCACACCTTATTTGGATCACTGTAACAGCCTTCTATCAAGTCTCCCTGCTTCTGCTTCTTTCCCTCTATGGTTCCCCTTACCATGGCAACCAGTGATTCTGTTTAAATGTAAATCATATTATGTCATTCTTGTTAAATTCTTCCAAAAGTTTCCAAACTTAGAGAAAAATACAATTCTTACAATGGCCTGAAAAACTGTGCATAATCTCTATCCCATCCCTTTACCTCTATGACATCATCTTTACTTTCTACTGTCTTACTTTGCTCCACATATGGCCCTCCTTGAAGTTCTTGAATGTGTCAGCCATAGCCCTGTCTCAGGGCCTTTGCACTTGTTCCTTTTGCTTGAAATGCTTTTGCTCTGGATATCAGCATGGTTTGCTTTCTCACTTCCTTCAGTGAGGTCTTAAAATTTTAGTTTTCTCCTCTCTTCCCCTCCCCAAATCTTGCCACCCCCAGTACTCCCCAACACACTTACAAAAAATTTATCCCTCCCCCCTCTTTATTTTGGTGCTTGCTGTCTTGATCTCTGTGTCCATTCTCTGTGTGCTCTCTGTGTCTGCTTGTCTTCTCTTCTCATCTTCTCTTTAGGAGGCACCAGGAACGGATCCTGGGACCTCTGATGTGGGAGAGAAGAACTCAATTGCGTGAGCCACCTCAGCTCCCTGTTTTTGTTGTGTCTCTCATTGTTTCTCCTCTTTGTCTCTTTTTGTTGTGCCAGCTCTCCATGCAGGCTAGCTCTCTGCGTGGGCCAGCTCTCCGCGTGGGCCAGCTCGCTTTCACCAGGAGGCCCCGGGAAATGAACCTGGGACCTCCTATATGGTAGACAGGAGTCCAGTTGCTTGAGCCACATCTGCTTCCCCCAACACACTTTCTTATCTTGTTTCTCCATAGTACACATTACCATCTAACTTATACATATTTTGCTTATTTATTTTGTTAATCTTCTGACTTTCTTTCTGGAATGTAACTCCAGTGTCTAGAAGAATGTTTGAACATAGAAGTGACTAAATAAATATTTGTTGAATGAATGAATGATTGGATGAATTTTACTGTTTCATCAGTATTTAATTCATAACAGGCAAGAGGATCATTCCTTTGCTTAGTTGTGACTAATTTGTGAATAATTGCCATTAAATATCAGTACATGACCAGTAAATACCAGTACATAGTAGAAATATAGTCATTGAAATTACTTCTTTTCTACTGAACTTCATTTTTGTATTTCCTCCCTCTCTTTTTTCCATAATATTTACTCTGGACAGCCTAGAATTCTTAAGATTTGTTCTTTTTCTTTTATAAAATGAATGGCTTTGCAATTTCAGCAAAAATGGCTTCAGTTGGGGAAATAAATAAGTTTAATTCTCCTTTAGGTTTTGAGATGATTAAAACTGAGAATAGGTAGGATGTTTCTTTCATATGTTATTTCTTCAGCTTTATAATTTTATTTTCAGGCTAGTTTATTTTTCCTAAGCCCTCCCTTTTTCCTCCTCTGAGGGCAAAGTAAATCACTTTACCTTGCAGAAACGTGCCAGCAGCATCCTGCAAAATCTTTGAGGAAGCTTATCCATTGTCATTAATTTTGTAGGATTCATGGATCCCTGTAAGATACATAAAAAGTTAGTGCTTGGAAGTTGGTGATTATTATTTTTTATTTTTCTTCCCTTTAATATGCAATGGGTAGGTAGGCATCTTTCCTTTGTTTTAATGATGGTGAAACACGATCAGAGATAGTCATTCTTCCTGGAGTGACTGCTCATCCAAAAAATGGAGACTGGTCTGCAGAAAGAATTATGTGTGTCTGGATGAAAGGAATTGGTTTGAGTCTCCTAGCATATATCAATAAGTTTAGTTTCCTTTGTATATCTTACAAAGTTCCTTTCATTTCTTTTACTTTATGGAAGGTGATTGAAGTAGAAGTTTAAAGAAACCAAATATATTGCTGCAATTCCCTGCAACTATTATGTTTCTTTCCATATGTCAAGCTGAAGACAATTATCAATAAAATGTATAGAATTATTATTTGGTACCTACACTCACCACTATCACACACATTTGTAAAGTCACAGGGAATATGCAGGGTTAGGTTTTCCACATCTTTATGAAGAACTTTTTTGATCTATGATTGTTTTAATTCACATTTAAATGTTTTCAATTTTTATCTTAATCTTCACTTTTGAATAGGGAAAAAAAGCCAAAACAAACAACAACAACAACAACAAAAACACACAAAAAAACCACCACCCTGCTTCTTCATGGTCCACATCCCATAGGAGGATTTTTTGGGCAGTAATGCATAATCTTATTTTCTTTCCCTTGAAATGATCAAATGATACTTTCTCTTTATATGAAAAAAATGATGATGCCATTTTTAATAGTTGGCATAAATTAAGAAAAATATTTTACATTTAGTATTTGATCTCTTTCTTAAAACTAAATGCAGTCGATCACTGAGTTTGTGAGAATGTATATACACCTTAGTATTCACTTATGAAAATCTTTTCCATTTGTCACTAGAACCTTCTGATATTTTCTTTGGGGGCCCAGTGATCCTTTGACCCCACATTTCTTCCAGAAAAGAAATAGGAGACCCCATCTTAAACAAAGAGGAAGAAAAATGAATGGACAGACGTTGCAGATATTTCCAAAGTTAATTTCTCCCAGAGCAAAGACAGTAAACAACCATTCACTTTGGAAGGTCAAAGTCTTATTTTTAGCCATTTAAAATGGGAATGTTAATAAGAACACAATTAGAGTAAACAGTCTACAGCCCATGTGAGAATCATCAAAGTTATGAACAAGAGGAAGCATTTAGTGATAAAACATAATTGCTGAAATCGTGTTGGAAAGAAAAAAAGAGATTAGACTGAGAATATGCTCTGGGATTTTAATCAGATCTTTGCTCCCCCCCCACTCCCTCCCCACCCCTTTTTTTAACCCTGCCTTCCTCCCGCTCTGGCGAAATATCAAGTAAGCTATGGTCTTCCTCTTGGGTCTGGAGGGGTAGGAGTGATGAAGCATCCTAGACCAGTAGTTAATACCCACGTTCCCTCCCCACTTCCCATCTCGTGGCAGTCGACTGGCCCAGCGGCTCCTGGAAGGTTTTATTCCTTTCCGGAGCCACGCCCACAAGCGCTGGGCGGGAGGGGCGTTTCCTTTCGCCCGAGGGTACATTTATGAGAAAGGTGCTAAAAAGGCTTTCTCCATTCCCATGGAAAGTTTAAAAAGAAGATTGGTTGGACCTGCGGTCAACTTTGAAAACTTAAAAACACTAGAATCTGCACTATTGTAGAAAGAGGTTTTAAGTTTCTGCTTTTGGAGATTGTCAAGGAAAACCTTCAGTTAATCAACAGCTATTCACTGAGGCTTATTTTGTTTTAATGTTCAGAATTTTCACATCTGCTATCACATGGCTACACCAGGACATTTAGGACATTTGGAACTTCTTGTTCTGCTTGATTTAGACTTTTTGCTTGTCTGAAGGCAGGAAGCCCACCCAGCTTGAAAGAGCCAGTGGATAAAACAATGACCCCTGCAGCCATATTAGATGCCTGGCCCTGAGTCTTGGTTCTCCTGCTCACTGGCTGTGTGCCCTTAGTAGGTGATCTAGCCTCTTTTTGCCTCAGTTTCCCCATCTGTAACATAGGGACATATTGCAGCTCCCTCAAAGAGTTGTGGTAAAGTGCTTACAACAGTGTCTGACTCGGTGCAGCCTATGAGGTGGGAGTGGAGGAGGCTGAGACTGCTTTGCATTTTCTATGAGATGCGACTGAACTGTACAAAATTAAAGTGACCCAGTAACAAGTGCTACAACAGCAACGACTTTTATTCCACCCCACCATTCAGGTAGAAGAAATTTCTTTTACTTCTCTAACTCAAATTTAATCTGATCCAAACTGTCATCATCTCACTATATTGGCTGGAAATTCAATCTCAGAAATTATTAGTACAGGTCTGGTGGGGTGGGGTGGGGGTGAGTGGAGCCTACAGTGAGAATATTTGGGACAAGCCTCATGTCCTTGGTTCAAATGCATCTCTGCCCAAGCTCACATTAGCCCTTGAAGGGGAGAGGATCTGCTGCTTCTGTTTCAAACTGGAGCCTGGGTTTTTATGAGACTGTGCCCAGTCACCTAGTGTCTATTTTCCTTACATATTCCATGCAACCACTCCTTTCAGAGGTCCTGCTATCTCTCCATTTTGGGGAAACTCCTCGTTGTGGAATCCACACATCTCAATCCCATTCATAGTTTTTGGGGAAACCCTCCCTCCAAACACTCACCTTATTTCCTTCCCTTTTCCCCCACAGTCCTGGAATAATTCCCTAAATGAGTTTAAGTTTTTAGGAGAAAAAAGAAATCTTAGAAAGATGCATAATCTTCAGGCAACTTCTTTGGCCATGCAACTCGAACTCCTCTGAGAGAAGAAAACATATAGTCTTGGTGGCCATCTTGGAACAGGGAGGGGAAATTATAGGAAAAGCAAATCACATATTAATCTCTCACCATTTTGGTTTCAATATTGGTTTCAGAGTGTGGAACATGGAAGTTAATTTTTTCTAGAGTTCCTTGTACATCCCTTTCACACCCGCAAGAACCGTCTTCTTCACTCATTGGTTGTGTCACGTTAAATGGCAGGCAATACAGTTTTAGTAATTTCTGGCTTATCTTCTGACCCATATATTTTCTTTCATTGGCAAATACAGCAAGATTCTTCCCACAACAGAGATTTGAAATGGTGGAAATCTGATGTACACAAGTGCCGATCTGGAGGGACCCAAACACACCAAGGTAACACTGAATCAATTACATTTGGTCTGAATTTTAAAATATATTCTTTCTTTGTAGATTTAAAATAAGCCAATTACTTTTACTACTGTAAAAATACTAAGGACTAGATTTTTTAAAATACTGTGAACCAGGAATTGGTCATCCAGGACCCTGGAATCCTTGGTTGACCCTGGAAGTAGTTGCTGACAGTCTTCCACTGTCTACCTCAGGCTCACTGGCCTCTTCCTCTTCCTATTTCTTCCCCTTCAATTATCCTGTTCTCTTCCCTGTTACTTACTCTATGTTTCTCTTCATGTTCCCTGTCTCCTTTCCCTGTACCTTCCCTAATTTTCTATTATGGGATGGTTGTTTTCCAGCCCCAGAAGGGACAAACAGACCTAAAGGGACTGTTTATTTCTAGGTGGAGGTGTTTTCTTTTCTTTACTTGAAAAGCTGCTTCATTTTCCCAATAAGAGAATATTACATATGTATAGTATGATGTCATTTTGTTATCCATTTTTTTCTCCCCCAAGTATCTAAACTGTAATTTAAGGAAGGCATGTAACCTCAGTAAATATCATTCCAAGAGTTCTCATCAGAGAAAATGTCAGTTTTCTCTAAACCAGAATAAGTATTTAGGTTTGTAAACCTATATGCCCTTGGATCTTTTTAAGACCAAGCAGAAGTATTGAGCTCAGGACTTTAATTGTGAAAGTCCCAAGATTTTTGTTTCCATTAAGAAGCTGCATGAAAAAAGATGCCTAATTCTGTTTCCATTTCTGCAGCAGCATTTCTTCTGGAAATAGTTAGAATCAGTTACCGTTGTGCTAAGTGATGTGTGTGTGTGTGTGTGTGTGTGTGTGTGTGTATGTGTTATTGACAAAGATTGAAGTCCAAAATCCAAAGAGAAAAATGTTACAAATAGTTCAGTTTAACTCAACAAAGCATAAAGATGATAAAAATAGTTCTTGTTCTTTAGAAGAGGGGTCAGCCAACTATGGCCTTTGGGCCAAATCTGGCTCCCTACCTGTTTTTTTGTAAATAAAGTTTTATTGGAACATAGTCATGTTTACTCACTTTCATATTGTCTATGGCTGCCTTTGTGCTATAATGGCAGGGCTGAGTAGTTGTGACAGAGACTGCTTGGTCCACAAACCTAAAATATTTACTAACTGGCCTTTTACAGAAAAGCGTTTGCTGACTTCTGCTACACAAGCTTAAATCTACTATGGGGGGTGGTTTGGAGAATAGTGGGCAAAGAGCTATTCATCTTTTTTCCTTACCTTTTTTATACAGTATGCTGAATGAGAAAGACAGAGCCCTTTGTGTTTCCATTGTGTCCAGTAGATAATTCTTTTATAGCACCTATTACTGTGTAATTGTAATTATTATTTTAAAATATCTGTCTCCATTGTTGTTACACTTATTGAGGGCCTATCTTGTGCCAGGCATTGTTCTAGTCATGAAAGACATGGTAATGAAAAATAACAAAATTCTCTCTCTATGGAGTTTACAGTTAAACCCGGGATTACAAATCCAATGCCTTCAGGGACCAGGCTGGTAATGCACAGGAGTAAAGCAGCGCAGGTGTAAGATACAAACACATTTTCTTTGACTGTTGAATGTGTAGAAATAGCTGTATCCTAGTTTTCCTGAAACATGAGATCCTCTTGGATTATTATTTGCCCTTCCTATTTTGATAGAGATACATTTGAGGTATATTCCTCTTCTATGAGAAAAACAACAACATATGGTGATAAACGACAGCTGACACTTGCCTTTAGGGCTAGGGAGGCAATGGGGAGTATTGCGGGCACTGTCACACTGGAGACTGATGCCTTCTTCAAAGGGAGCACCAGCTACTCACTCAAGGGAATATTGTCAGAGAGGAACGCTAAATCTTCTGTTTTTTTTATTTTTCCTTTCTTT
>JAQZBX010035429.1:0-24570 GCA_029593785.1 Cabassous unicinctus
AGCCCTGGTAGGAAGGATCTTGGGTTCCAAGGTTCAGGTAGGTGACAGGAGTGGCCCCCAGTTGCCAAGGAACCCCCACCAACTCTCCGCTCCTGACTTGGGTGGGGCTCTGGCAGAAAAGCGGGGTGCTGGGGCCCGCGTGCCTTCCGGCGCTTGCCTCTCCTAGATCCTCTTTTTTTGCCTGCCGTCAGCAGAGGAAGAGGCCCTGGCCCCCCCAGCCTCCCTCCCCCTGGGAGTCAGTCTGTCATCTGACCCTTAGGCAGGCCTGACCCTGCTGGGCCTTCTTGCTTCAGGCCAGGTTGGTCCTGGGTTCACCCCTCTGCAGGGAGATCCTTGGCCCTGGTGCCATTTGCCCTGAGGAAGGACTTCTGGCCCCACCAGCCCTCGGACAGGCCCCCTCCCCCCATTATCTACTCATTCTACAGGATTTGTCAAGCTCCTGCTATATGTCATGGCTTGTGCTGGGTGCTGGGGATACAGTCGTGAAGGGCAGAGAAGATCCCAGCCTTCTTGGAGGCCACATGTTTACATGTGTTTACATGTTACATGTGTTTACATGTGTTTACATGTTACAGAGAACAGTAAACCAGCACACGTCACACACACGTGTGCACACACACCTTCAGGGCAGTCTTCCCAGGCTGCTTGTGGCTAACTGAGCTCCCCAACGCCTCTGCTACCGCCTTGCCTTTCTACCTGTAGGATTCAAGGGTGTAGAGGTTCGGGGGGTCCCTGAGGGGCTCAGGGTCACCCAGTTTGGCCAGGATGTCCTGAGGCAGTGTCTGGTGGGCCCTATACGCAAGAAGCCAGCCCTCACGCCTAGGTAGTTCCCCTTCTCTCTCAACAACCTGTCCGGCTTCAGAGCCTCCAGTCTGCACCTGGCAGCACATGCTGATTTGGCTTTTTGTTTCCTGACTTTTTTCCCCTGGCTGATACAGCGCGGTTGGTGGTCACTGGACACTGTTGAGTGCAGGAATGAATGGCTGGGGTCTACTTTGTGGTACTGGGAGAATGAAATTAGCCAAAGGACAATGATAGTGGTGTGGCCTGGGGGAGGCCATCTTGTCCAGCGCCGTCCTTCAGGGCTCTTGGGGACCTGGCCCCTGGGGGAGGCTGCTGGCCAGCAGGGGGGTCTGGGTTTGACCCAGGCTTTTCTCTCCCCAGCTGGGCCCCACCCTGGACATGCCAGTCCCCTCCAGCTTCAACGACATCGGCCAGGACGGGCGGCTGCGTAGCTTTGTGGGCTGGGTGTGGTACGAACGGGAGGCGAACCTGCCCCAGCGGTGGACCCAGGACCTGCACACGAGGGTGGTGCTGAGGATCGGGAGCGCCCACTACCACGCCCTGGTGGTCAGTGCTGTGGGCGTAAGGGGGGGGTGGGCGTGGCTGCTGGGCCCTGACCACTGGTGATGGGGAGGGGTGCCCTCAAGGCTGCACCCTGGGTAGGGGGGGTGCCTGAGACTGCGGGGCTCCCTCCTGCCTGGCCTCCCGCCCCTACCCCATCTCCTTGTGTCCACAGTGGGTGAATGGGGTCCACGTAGCAGAGCATGAGGGGGGGCACCTCCCCTTTGAGGCTGACATCAGCAACCTGGTCCAGACCGGCCCCCTGTCCTCCTGCCGCATCACTGTCGCCATCAACAACACGCTCACCCCCCACACCCTGCCTCCAGGCAACATCCTCTACAAGACCGACACCTCCAAGTGAGCAGAGCCTGTCCCCTTCTGCCCACGCCCTGCCCTGCCCAGGGGCTTCCCGCTGGGGACAGGTGAGGAGGCCCTGGCCAGCTGAGGTTGGGGGACCCCGGCAAGGCCCGAGTTAGCTGCTGTCCTCCCACCCTAGGTACCCCAAGGGCTACTTTGTCCAGAACACAAACTTTGACTTCTTCAACTACGCGGGACTGCACCGGCCCGTGCTCCTCTACACCACCCCCACCACCTACATCGACGACATCACCGTCACCACCGACGTGGACCAGGACACGGGTGAGGGCTCCCAGCAGGACCTGCCCTCAGTCGGGCCCGAAACAGCTGTGCATCCTCAAGGGTCCCCAGGAGGAAGGCCCTGCAGCGCCCTTCACCCTCATGGTTCCCATGCACCTGGGAGCTGAAATCCAGACTGAGCTGCCAGTGGGGGTCTGGCCTCAATCCACACCGCTCCGGCTGAGAACCCAGTGTCTTTTCCCCACAGCGCTGCTCCCACTTAATTTCCCCTCACTGCAGATTTAGCTCAAGAAATAAACGGTGGTTTGCTGGGGTCCTGGGGTCCATGCAGGCCCCTCGCAGTGGTGGCTGGAGGGTGTGCCTTGCCTGCACGACCCTCAGCTCTGGTTTCTCTTGCCTGCCGCAGGCCTGGTGAATTACCAGATCTCCGTCCAGGGCAGCGAACACTTTGAGCTGGCAGTGCGTCTTCTGGATAAGGACGGCGGCGTTGTGGCCAATGGGACGAGGGCCCAGGGCCAGTTGCAGGTGCCTGGTGCCCACCTGTGGTGGCCATACCTGATGCATGAGCACCCAGCCTACCTGTATGCATTGGAGGTAATCGTGGTCGGGGCTGGGGGCCCCCGTGCGGGGATAAGGGAGGCCTTTTGCTTCACCACCAGGCCGAGGACAGGTGGGCAGGCAGAAACATCCTCTGAGCTTCCCAAGCAATTGGACTTGAATGTTCACAGTCTGGTTTTTTCCAGCCCTTGGTGGGGAGACCCCAGTTTGGAAGAGCAGACCCCAGGCGCAGGGTGGGAGAAGGCGTTCCCCCTCGCCAGTGACAGGCCTCTGATTTCCGCATCTGTTTGCTTGCAGTCCCAGAGAGGGGCCACTGTGGCTGACAGGGGTCCCCTCTGCCGAAGGCTGGGGAGGACTCTCATGCCCGGGGCTGTGGCTTCCTTTGGCAGGTGAGGCTGACGGCACAGACGGCAGCTGGGCCCATGTCGGACTTCTACACGCTCCCCGTGGGGATCCGCACTGTGAGGGTCACGGAGAACCAGTTCCTCATCAACAGGAAACCTTTCTATTTCCATGGGGTCAACAAGCATGAGGATGCAGACGTGAGTGGGGGCTCCTCGTTAGGATCCACCTTCGCCTTCCAATTCCCCCTGAAACAGTTGAGGCAGCCGTTGAGCCAAGTGCCCAGAACCACGCCCTTCTGGCACCTGCTGGGTAGGAAGAGGGCCGATGGGGAGACCGTCCAGGGGCCCGGCTCTAGAAGGAAGTGCATCTTGGGCAGGGACCAGGGTTGGGGGTCATCCTGCTCCGCTGTCCCTAGATCCGAGGGAAGGGCTTCGACTGGCCCCTGCTGGTGAAGGACTTCAACCTGCTTCGCTGGCTGGGCGCCAACGCCTTCCGCACCAGCCACTACCCCTACGCAGAGGAGGTGATGCAGCTGTGCGACCGCTATGGCATCGTGGTCATCGATGAGAGCCCTGGCGTGGGCATCGTGCTGCCGTGAGTGCCCCACCAGCCTCGCCGCCCAGCTGGCTCTGCGTGGTGGGCGATAACGCACACCCCCTTCCCTGTCCCGCCCTGCAGCGAGAGCTACGACAACGTGTCCCTGCACCACCACCTGGAGGTGATGGAGGAGCTGGTGCGCCGGGACAAGAACCACCCGGCCGTGGTGATGTGGTCCGTGGCCAACGAGCCCACTTCCTTTCTGGAACCTGCTGCATACTACTTCAAGTGAGTGCCCTGGGCCGAGACAGGCATGGGAGAGCCAAGGTCTGCCCCGGGTGGGCATGCGCGGCGAGACAGCCAGCATCTCCCAGCCCAGACTTGAGGGTGCAGCCAGGCCTGGCCAGTTCAGGGGCTCAGATATCCCCCCACCCAAATGGGATTTGCAACGCAGTCAGGCCCAGTGGCCCTTTTGCCACCTGAAGTGAAATCCAGAGTTAACGTAACCTACTTACATACATAACTTCCAAAAAAAAGAAAAACAAAACAACAATTTAGTGACATGGCCTAAGTATGATGGAAAGAAGCGGAAGGAGAGTCTTTTATAAAATACCATGTGAACGCATGGGCCTGCCTCCACAGAAGACCCAGGAAGGGGGTCGGATGCTCACACCCAGATGCAGAATTGCCCAGAAAGCACAGCTGCAAAGGCAGGTGGTCATGGGCGCCACAGTGCTCAATCTCATCCCGGGAGTGCCTTTGCCTCAGCGGTTTGGATTTCTAAAATGGTGAACCACTCTAGCTACAGTTACAATGGATAATTTTCCCTCAGTATCTATGGCATCTGCACTCCTGGGAAATTAGTGTGTGTTAAAACTTTGCAAGAACAAATACCTAGTGAGTCTCTGGGTTCATAAGGAAAGTGGAGGAATTAGGCTTTCTTTTTTTTTTTTAAGATTTATTTTATTATTTACTTGATCCATTTTAATCCCCTCCTTCCCCTTTTGCTGTTTTTTTGTGTGTACATTCGCTGGGCAATTCTCTGTGTCTGTTTCCTGCCATCTCTTCTCATCCTCCTCCTCCAGTCTTCACCAGGATTTGATCCTGGAGACCTCCGATGTAGGAGAGAGGTGTTCTGCCATCTGCGCCACCTTGGCTCCTGGTTTTTGGAGCTTTCAGAGCATCTCGTCTTGTCTCTCTCCTTTTACGTCATCATCTTGCTGCATGGCTTCCGGGGCCTGGCGGCTCACTGGCACACAGAGCCTCGCAGCCCATGTGTCTTCTATATATATATTTTTATTTTACCGGGAGGTCCCGGGGATCGAACCCAGGTCCCTCCATATGGCAGATGGACGCCCAACCATTTGAGCCACATCCGCCCCCCAGGAATTAGGCTTTCTAAATCCTGTTTATCGTTTTCTCTACACAGGTCATTACAGGTTTTTCAGTGACATGAATAGTCTGCATATTCTAAAGTCACTCTGTCATACAGGACCAGGACATCTGAGGATCACGGTCCCAGTCACTAAATTCCAGTAGGGTCCCCCCCACCCTCCCAGTCATTACAGTGGACAGAAACCTAGTAGTACAGCGTCTAGGGGAGAGGGCCCCAAAGCCCCTCTCTGACTTTTCACAAGCACCTGCTTGAGGGAGGCTGGGTACCCAGGACTGTCCCTTGGTTCCTTTCTTTCTTACAATCGTGCAGTTCTACCTTCGCTTCAGAGGTGAGTTCCTTCCCTTGCTGGGGAGAAGCAGAGGCCACTGAAACACTAATTGGGTTATTGGGGCAGACGCTGTAGCCCAGTTTCCCAGAGTGCCTTGAGCCTGCGTCGGTTTGGCCACAGCAGCCTTGGGCGCCCGGAGCTGAGTCTGTAGAAGACAAGGCTTTGCAGAGCAGACCCAGCCTGGACACAGGATGGCTCCGGACACATGCAACCCTCGGGACTCAGGGTGCAGGAGCGCGTTGGGCCAGGGCTGGGTGGACGGAATTTTTGGTATGGGGGTGAAAGGAGTATAGGCTTCCAGGAACATTTTATACATGTTCTCATTTGGGAGGGTGGAGAGAGAGAAGCATGTCCGATGGGGCAGAATATGGATAGAGCTGCCCAGGCTGGGGTAGCCCAGCTTGGCTGTAACACGGCTTTGAAGCCTCCCCTGTTGGGAAACAGGCTCTAGGCTATTTCAGAGGATGGGTCTGGAATTTGGGGTAAAGGGGAACTATTCAGTAGTGCAGAAACCATAGCCTTTGAATGAGTGGGGAGAGGGAGGGTAGGGTGTACAGGAAAAAGAAAACTAGCTGTGAGAAAAGAGAAGAGAAAAACAGTCTTAAACAAGTGAGGGCGGCCTGCTCCGTGGAGGCTTGGCAGGTCCTCACGGGGTCTGTTGGGAAGGCTCTTCTCTTCCTCCCTGGGTAGCTCAGCTTGTTCTTCAGTCTCAGCACGAATGCCATTTCCTCCGAGAGGCTGTCCCTGACGCCAGTCTAAATTGTGTCCCTTGGAATGGTCTCATAGCACTCTGGGCCTCCCCCTCACACTTCGCACCACCATTCGCAATCCCCTCCCCATGCCCCGGAGATGGCTCCCTCATGTGTCTGCTTGTTGTCTGCTTGTGTCTGCTCGTTGTTTGCTCGTCTTCTTTAGGAGGTGCTGGGACCTCCCATGGAAGAGGCGGGTGTCCAACTGCTTGAGCCACATCTGCTCCCTGCTTGTTGCGTCTGTTTGTTGCATCTGCCCTTCTTCTTTAGGAGGCACCGGTAACTGAACCTGGGACCTCTCATGTGGGAGGCGGGCACCCAACTGCTTGAGCCACATCCGCTCCCCACCATTCGCAGTTTTAATTTGTCATGTCTTTCTGTGTCTGGGGCTGTGCTCCCTGAAGCTTTGGGCCTAGCTGTTTCAGTCCCCCAGCACCCAGCACCCAGCACATGCCTGCCTCGTACTTCTGAATTACTTGTTACATCAGTAAACATCCCCTCCTAATCTGCACCCCATCTATCCCTATCCTTAAGAGCTTTTTGAGAGATTCAGAGTCTAGTTTTTGGCATCTTCAGCCCAAGGATCAGCCCGCGATGGGGGGGCCCCTCCTCTGATGGGGTCAGACTTGGGGAGGGAGAAAGAGTGGTGTTGGGGATCCCGATCTAAGATCAGAGGTACATGTTTTCTTCAAGGTAGGGAGGAATGCTGTGGCCTGGGTTTGGGTGTTGGCTGGGGAAGGTGGGAGGGAGAGGAGGAAAGCGGGGTGCCTGGGGGCCCTTCCAAGACTCACTGCCCCCGTGTCTTCTGCCCTCTGCGGACAGGACTGTGATTGCCCACACCAAAGCCTTGGACCCCTCCCGGCCGGTGACCTTTGTGACCAACTCCAACTATGCAGCTGACCTGGGGGTGAGCCCGGGGGGCCTGTATGCTGCATCTCCTCTCCTCTGCCTGTCCTTTCATCCCATCCTGTCCCTCCCTAAAATGAACTTCTGGAAAGAAGCGTGAGCAGCCAGGCCGACCATTCTCATGCAGGGTCTTGAAGGCTGAAGATAATGACTCCCGTAGTCACCAGGCAGTGTGGCTCCCTCAGTCCAAGGAGGCTCAGGACTCAGTGTTTTATGCAGTTTACTATGCTCATAAAACATCAAAGGTGTAAGGGGGCTTACATTTCATCTGATCCCGTGTTACGCAAAGCTGGCTGATCATCAGAACCACAAATGGAAGTTTCTTGAAAGAATGGCTCTCTGGATTCTGATATTCTGACTTAGCAGATCCAGGATGGGAACCTGGGTTTTTTTCAAAAGCTCCCCAGTTATTCCAGTGATCCACCAGCTTTGGGAACTGCTGGTCTAGATCTAGCACCCCAGATGGACAATTGAAGGGACAAGTTCACACAGCCCAGCCCTCTGCACCACACAGCCTCTCCACTCTCCACGCCTTGTTCATCTTCATCAATCTGGGGACCCACAGCAGCCACTTGGAAACTTGGGCTGAATTGCACTGAAGCTGTAAAACATGGGAGCAAAAAAAAGTGCTCCTTCACTAGAGAACTGAAGGGAAGTACTTAGGAGGAATGTGCTGCAGACAGAAACCATCTAAATGAAAAATGGATAAGAAAACAGTATGACAAACATGCAGTAAATTGTGCCGACTGTCATTTGAACACATATGGAGAAAGGTTCACCAGCCCTGCCGTCTCAAGACCCGCACCCCCTTTAGAGAGGCATAGAGCACCCACGCATGCCATGGCCTTGCTTGGAGCCTCGGGCATCTCTTCCTGGCCCAGCCTTTCTTGGGGACAGGGCAGCCTTTGAGCAGCTCCCGGTGCCTGCCCCCTTGAGATTGCCAGGCTCATCCAGCTGAACCTGAGACCCATCTGCAGTATGTCCACCCAAAGGAACCTCTTCCGGCTTTCTCTCCCTTCCCCACCTCCATTTGGAAAGGGGCTACGGCCACTTAGAAAGACACATCCATGAAACTGCAGGTTTTGGAGAGTAGCCTTTTTATTAGTAAGAAGCGTGTCCCAGTGATGGTAGAGACTAGAGAGTTGGACACAGGCTTTGCTGCTAGGTCCACGCATGGCGATGTTTAGACGTGAGGCTCCACTGTCCCAGCTACGGCCCAGAGAAGGACTCTTCCAGCTCACCAATGGAGTGGTGAATCAAGGTTCTCTGGGAAAAGAAAAGTCACATTAATCCTGCAGTTGGGATGATTTCCCCAGGGCAAGGGGAGGGAAGACAGTGGAATCCTGCAGGAACAGGCCTTGCGCTTCACTGTGCACTGCCCGCTGGGTAGCCTCCTGCTCTGCCCCCTCGGCCTGCCAGGGTGCAGCCAGGTGGGGAGGGGCGGCCCCAAGGTTTGGACTGCTCCATTGGGATCCCTTCTTGGCCACATTTCCTGCACGTGGGGCAGGAGATGTTCAGGATTTAGATCTTTTTCTGCAACCCCCTCTCCTCTGCCGGGAGAGAACACCAGAGGTGCCGTGAATCTCAGAGCTCTAAAGCGACTGCCACCTTTGGGGCGGCAGATGAGCTCCCGCGCTCTCCTCCTAGGCTCCATACGTGGACGTGATCTGTGTGAACAGCTACTACTCCTGGTACCACGACTACGGGCACATGGAGGTGATCCAGCTGCAGCTGACCACCCAGTTTGAGAAGTGGTATAAGGCCTATCAGAAGCCAATCATTCAGAGTGAGTACGGAGCAGAGACGATTGCTGGCTTCCACCAGGTGAGCAGGGTAGAGCGTTCTGTTTCTTCTTCCACTCTCTCGGGCAGTGGTGTCACTCATTTGCTCCACTTAGAAATGTGCCTCCTCCCAGGCCTGCACATCTGCAGATCTCTTCACGCTCACTGCCACCCCAGTGGTCAGGCCTCAGCCTCGCTTGGCCCTCCTCATTGGCATTCTTTCCAGCCAGCCTCCCACCAGCTGCCCAAGTGGTCTTTCTAACAAGCCCAAACTTGGGGAGTCCCAGCATTGGCTTCTCCTGACCCACGGGATGAAGCCCTCATCCCTGGTCATGGCCACCAATGTCCTTGGCTGTCTGCCCCCTCCCAGGTTTCAATCCTCCCCTCCCTTCACTCCCAGGCACCAAACTGTTTTCTCTGTGCCCATTTGCTCCTCCTGCTGTGGCTTGGGCTCTCCCTTCTGCCTGGATACCCATGTGAGGCCCACAATCGCCAACTAATAGATTCAGGGTTCAAGTCTGAGCTTAGATGCCCGCTTCTGGTGAGGTTTACCCTACCTGCCCCAGGCAGAGGAAACTGCTCCCTCTGCTCTGCTTCTGCATTTCTGTAGCTTAGGAGGGCTCAGCAGCGCTCTTGGCATTTCTCTCTGTGCACTGGAATTCTCTGGCTCTCTCCCTGCTCAGACCATGCACTCCATGAGAAAGCCTGAAGCCTATTTATCATTGCTTCCCAAGTACTCGGCAGTGACCGACATACAGCGAGTGCTAAGTAATGTTTGTGGAGGGAATGAGTGAATTCTTGGAGTAAGGTTTAGTCACTTGTTTTTTTCTCTCTTTGCCCATTTCCTCACTAAATATATACTGCTGGGTTTAAGCTTTGTCTCGCTGGGTATTTTCCCATGTGGATTCTTGCCACACAGCCTGCCCCTCATCCCCAGCACTTCTCATGGGGACTGAGATTCCTCGTGGACACACTCTTCTTAAAATGCTAGCCCTTTGTACATTGAGCAGCTACCAACCGTGGATTGTATTATTCTGTTCACACCCTTAAATTCACCTGGCTTACACAGAATGCCACTTCTACAAGCTTGTAAAGCAGGGGGAGCTGTCTTATGAAGAAGACAACTTAACATGCACATTTGCTCCCTCTTTGAAAAGGTAACCAACTCTTGAGTTTTTCAAGAAATTGAAATAGTCCAGGTCAGCTCCACCCAGTGGACTTCTTGCAATGAGGAAAACGTTCTCTCTCTGCACTCACCTGGGTAGCGGCCACTGGCCACATATGGCTGTAGAGCACTTGAAATGGGCTAGTGGCTTTTACATTTGGACGGTGCAGGTCCATTATTAACACAAAGTCAGAAAATGGACTTCCTGCTCTGCCCCCAAGTTCACCTTTGGGCCTGGAACAGAAGAGCATGACTTAGTTGGGACAGTCATATTCTCAACACATTTTATGTGACATTTTAGTCCTTGTTAGAAAAGAAAACCAAGGTCAACAGGGATTTGTTCTCCTAAAATGACACTGAAATGCTGCACCTTGAGCATCTAGACTTGAGCCTCCACAAAACTCCCAGGAGATATAAAGTCAGTCAGCCGAGGCGCTCCAAGAACGTCTTTTCCATCATTACCTTAGCACGACATACAAGAGTGCTTCACTAAGCGTGCAGTGAGCCTTCAGATGTGGGCCTTCTGCTTTTGTGGCAGAGAGCCTTCTCGTCCCCTGGCAGGTCTCAGCTTAAGTATTTCCTCAGGGAGGGCCCTCTGTGGCCCGTTGGCTCAGTGAGATCCTGCTAAATGTCCCTGGGGCCCCTCTGAGCTGTCCCTCTTCACCCTCATTACACTTCCAGCTCGGTCTCTTGCTAGGTTGAAAAGCCTGAGGGCAGAGGCACCTTTCTGGTTTATCACTTTATCTCCAAAGCCTCTTGCAAAAGCAGATACTAAATTACTTGTGGAATGGATGAATGTGCTAAACAGTTGCTGCTTGCGGGAACCAGATGCACAGTAGTTCTCAGATAGTTCCTTGGTAGCTCCCTGAAATCCAAGGCAAGGACGTATTTTTTACTTCCAGTGTATTTCAGCTTCAGGACTGTACTGGTGGATAGAGGTAAGAAAATAAGATAAAACAAGTATCAAAATTGTATTCATAAATAAAGGACTTCTAATTGAAGTTTAGGAAAAAGTCTCTTTCCCAAACTACTTTGGGTGTCAGTAGCGCTGAGTTCCTCCACCAACATCAGGGATTGCTGCAGACACTACAGCCCACCACAGGGACAGCTTTTTTGGTAATCATCAAGTGGGTCTTTATTTTTATCTCACATTTACAATTCTGCCAACAGATTCTCTCTTTGCCTTGTATTCTAGGACCCACCTCTTATGTTCAGTGAAGAGTACCAGAAAGATCTGCTAGAGCAGTATCATTGGGTTCTGGATCAAAAACGCAAAGAATATGTGGTTGGAGAGCTCATCTGGAATTTTGCCGATTTTATGACCGACCAGTGTAAGTGGCAATTTGATTTATGGAATGGACCATTTTTAATTTTTTCAGGTTGGCCTTTCAGTTCAGGACATTTGGTTGTAAGAACACTGAAAATGGGGTGCAGGGCGGAAATCTGGTCTAATGGATATGGGCGGCAGAGAGAATTTCTTAAGAAAAGCAAGTTGAGCTTACCAAGGTACAATCACTTGCCTGCTTCCCAAATCCTTTTATGATAAAAAAGCAGATGGGGGAACCTAATTTGCCTTTGTTTATTTCACAACAGCGTGAGGAAAAACCGGACCCTGTATTGGATTTAGTTTTGGGATGCATCCATTATTCCATGAAGATGAATAACACGTATCTAGCAATGTCAACCATATTCAAAAGCAAATCTCCTGTTGTGTGTATGACTGTTTGGCAGAAGTTAGGGATTACATATAGAGAAAGAGGCTATAAGATGGTGGTCAAAAGAAAGTAGGATACAAAGCCTAGGAAACTACATTTCTAGTCTGTTTTATAGTATTCTTTTGTAAAAAGGTAGGTTCACTGAATATAGGTAAGTTTCAAAGTATTGTGAATGTGAGTGCATTTCAGAATCTTCAAAGAGGGTAAAGATCTATCCTTTATCAAGCAGGGATAGATGAAGGCTACTTCAGTAAGTTCCAAATGAATGTTTCCCACTTTTTTCTACGCCTCTAGATCACTAGTTTCTTGACATACCATCAATTGAGGATGGCAGTTTGGGGAGGTGGGGACGGACATGGTAGTGGCGGGTGTCACAATACATTACTTATGGTGAAAGACAGGCCTTTGAAAAGTCTAAGTTGAATTAAGGATTAGAATGGAGGAGATAAATGATGGCATGATCAAGATGATATGAGGAGGAGGAAGTAAAGGAAAAAAGAATGAGAATAGGAACCTCTACTCTGCTTGGCAAATGAGATTAACAGCTTCTGGAAATATTCTGGATGGCACCCTAGTTTTTTGGAAAGTGCACTGGCTTTGTGTACTAAGAAACTGGCTGTTTGACCTTGGGCATGTTACCTGACCTTTTCATAAACCTGCAAAGTGGGGATAATGCCAGTCTCCTTGCAGATGGCCGTGGAATTTCATGACGTGCTTGGCACAGTGCCTGGCATTTGCTTCTTGTGGAAGACACTGTCATTGTTTTTGAACTTTTCAGTGGGAAACCCTACGTTCCATTTAACAGAAGCTGTGGTGTCACTTGGGGGTGGAGAGAAGGTGGGCTGAGAGCACAGGCCTAACAGGCTGTTGCCAGCTTTGCTCCCTTCCCAGCTGGAGTTCTGGCAGACCAGCCTGTGGTAGTGGGGAGCCGGGCTGGATGTTGCCCAGGAAGACTTTGAACCCCACTGGTAGGTCCCACATTGGCACCTTCCCTGTTCAGGATGCTAGCTCTCACTGGCTGAGCTGTCTCTTCAGAAAAGCCCAAGCCTTGGGCCAGAGTAATTGTCCCAGCACCCTCCAGTTACCAGGCAGCTGGGTACCCAGAATGTTTTAAACCTTATTTTGGAAGTAAAAGATTAACTACTGTGTATTTTTTCCCCTAACAGAGTAAAAATCAAAACGCCAGAGAGTTGAGCTGTTTTGGGGGCACAGTAGTATTTAGACACTTTAACCCTTAAGTTGTCACTTCAGACCAAGCAACCCCAGTCTACTCAAGGGCATTTCTATTTAGTGCCCAGCTTGGCTCTAGCCTGGTTCTGAATTTAGTCCACTGGCAGTCACCTGAAACTCTTTTGTCTTGTGTTTTTTAGCACCACAGAGAGCAATGGGAAATAAAAAGGGAATCTTCACTCGTCAGAGACAACCAAAAAGTGCAGCATTTCTCTTGCGAGAGAGATACTGGAAAATTGCCAATGAAACCATGTATCACCCTTCAGCAATGAAGTCCAGGTGTTTGGGAAACAGCCCATTTACTTATTAAAGCAAGAACTACCTCTGTACAGCAAAATCAGAGGTCACCATCTCTGTCAGTCCCCTCTTCCCCGAGGAAGGGGTGACTTCCACAGTAAACAGCAAGTGCTTCCTGGACTGTGCATGGCAGGCCCTAGAAACTTTCTGGTTTGGATTTTGTGGTAATCTGCTAGAAGGGAAAGCTGAGGTGAAATAAAGGCTTTTCTAGTATGGGAATAAAGAGTTGACTTAAAAGTGACCCCGTATAATAACCTGAATGATACACTTGATACAGTAGAGCGCTGCTGAAAAGAAACTGAGATCACTTTTAGGTATTGGGCTGTTTTTGCAGCCTTAACTGACTTTTGAGAAACTGCTGCTTTAACATCTACAACACATGCAGTCACTGCTTACAAAGTGTGGGCTCTCACGGGAACAGCTGTATGGTCTGAATGAGAGAAAAACACTTTCACAGCTGCTAGTACACAGATGCACTAACAGACAGGAGTATCATCTTAAGAGTAATTAATAAGGTTATGTGGCAGTTTCCACACAGTTAAGATGACAAGTATAGGAAAGGTCAAAGTTGAACAATGTCTGAAAATGGAAGGGAGCTCAGAGGTTACCAGTCCTTCCAGGACATTGTTCAATCTCAGTGACGGTCTGGGCTTGACAGGAATGGACAGATGAATGTGAAAGCTATTAGGTCAGTCTAGCACAACTGACTCCACTGAGCATACGAGCTCAACTGCAAACAGGTTTTGCCTTGTAACAAGTACCCCCAGAGTGACTCTACCTTCCCTGCTCTGAGAGGATGGTCTTTCCTTAAGGAATCTTTTTTCCTCCTCTTCTTCCACAGGCTCCATTAAGGCAAGTAAGGCACATTATTCCTATGGAGATCTTAGGGAACCTCATCAATCCTGATTTTGGAAAAATACTTCCAATCAAATGGAAGACAATGAACTAATATGGTTCTCAATGTAGACCTTGATTCACTTCTTTTGTAGTCTCAAGACACACCCGTTTAGCCTTCCTTTCTAAGTTCCATGAAAGAAAGTAACAAAATGTAGCTTCATTTTACTAGGCGTATTTAGACCACTTTAAAGAAATGAGAGTGTAGTCAGTTCAAATAGTAAGTTAAGAATTCTAGGGATTCCAAATTTCTTTCATGACCACTGAATTTCTGAAATTCCTCGAAGAAGTCAAGTTTTGTGTTCTACTTCAATGTCAAAGAATAGTAGATAAAACAATTTAGTTGGAAAACGTTAAAAAAAACAAACATGTAACAGGTACACAAAAGTTTTACAAATGAGCAGTAAGGTCCATTTCTTAGGTCCTAAGGTTCTAGCACAGAACACATTTGTTCTAGTTAAATAAAGTACGGCCGAGCCATACTTCACATGAACTCATTTTTCTTGCAGATGTTCCTTTTCAGAGGACTGTAAGAGTGGAATATTCAAACTGAGCTAAAGTAAAGCTATGAATTGAAAAGTGGAAAAACAGCAAATTAATACATACATTCTATGTACTTATATAACTAATTAGTAATACCTTTTGTCATGGAATTCCATGAACTAGAATCTCTAAGAACTCTGCTTGTATCTTTTACAAGTTACATATACTTTAAGAGAAAAACAATCAATACATCTGTAGAAATGAGGTCACATCGTTTATCAGGCTCCCACTAAGACCAACTCCCGTTGCTCTTTTGATGTGTAAGACTGCAGTGTAAGAATGATGGCAGCACAACTTCCACAGGTAACTTCTACATTTATTTTATACCAAAAAGGTTATGTGCAACAAATAAACATTCTTACATATTTACATTTGTTTTTATATACCAGTTAGCAAAACTGTGTTCTAAACCTCTGATAAAGAATATTTCTATCTATATTAAAGGGGGAATCTGCCCAGTGAACTCCATTTTAAATGAATGCTTACTCTGGAGCTTAAAGTACTAGTAATAAATATTTTTGATGGAACATACTATACAGATCAAACACCCAATGTTTAGGTCATGCTTAATACAGTTTTACAGTAATAAAACATCTCACCTTTTCTGGGCTAATTTGTGAAAAAAAAAAAAAAAAAAAAAAAAAAAAAAAAAAGCTTAACCAAGTAGCCTGGAACCCCACCCCCACCCCTTTTTTTTTGTCGAAGGGTATTTCTCACAAATCAGGAGTCATAAGTGCTGCCTGAAAGGTCTAAATAGAAATATCTCGCCAGTGCTTGCATGTTGGGGTAAAATACATGAGGACAGAGGCTGCATATTAGATACATTGCCCCAAATAGGTTACCAAGAATGGTAGTGGGTTTCTTTGTTGGCATTTGTCAAATACTGATTTAGCTATAATAGCTGAAGATAACTTTGCACTGTAGTTGATCGCCTTTTGAAAATAAATACAAATGAAGACCGAGCCAACTAACCAACAAAGAGTTTTAATTTCATTGTAGTCTGGGTCCTATATCCTACTTGGTAGGTCCAAAGATCCCTTGTACCAAATGACAAATCTTTGTATGAAAATAGTCAATGCTTTAAACATTCTTTAAAAGTTATGGATTTAAGGGGAGGCTATATATATCAAGTAAAAGTATAATTTCTGGCACACAGCTAGTTAAACCTGAGTAATTTCACCAGAGTTTTACCCTCAGTGACAGCAACTAGCTGCAACGAAAAACCAAATGAAATCCTCCAAACCACCTAACTTCCCCAGAATTTAATCATCTAACCACAACTTCTCTTATTTCTTCCAATGCCATTTGTGACTATCAAGTAATTAAGAGGCTTCATTTGTTGTGAATCACTTAAAAAACATGAAGCATGGAACTGCTGCTAAAAACAGAAATTGTTTCCCCTCTTCTTCAAAGTTGGTGGCTAATAATATTGCAATGTTTAAATATTCAGTCTACAATAATCATAACCCTCAAATTTTACAACCCAGTGTTTTCACCCTCTTCTAGGATGGAAGGGAGCGTATGGTAGAGCTTGAGTAATTCTTCAGGGAAAAAATTACCAAATACCACCCAACAGGATTTCAGAGCTTACGGAGATCCTGGCATCCTCATGCTGTTATTTCAGGCAGCATGTGTTCATCTCTCAGTGAGAAAAAGGATAGTAATTCTACAGGTTCAGAGGAATGTGGCAAAACAATTTTTATACAACTGAAACAGTGGTGTTTCCCCCAGGCCTAGAAAAGCAAAAGAAAAACTTGAAGGGTCAGACTAAACATTTTTATGTTTTCTCATGTAAAAGTTGAAGACATCTGCGAGAATGTAACATCAAGACAAGCTTTAACTATACTCTGCTGATTGATACAAAATATGCTGAAAACCATTTGTAATTGGGACACAAGAGGAACTGTTTAGTGCTGCACAACTGAAGTTATATATACCACAGAAGTTTAACCGTTAATCAAACTATTCCCACTCTAGCTGAGAACACAGAACCAGTAAGCTGCCTGGGCAGAAGTGGAAGCCCTGCCGCTACAAGGCGACCTCACTGCACAGCTCGTAAACGTCATCTCTCCATAAACACCAGACCTCTCGCAACTGCTTTCTAGAGTTCTTTACCTACTTTAGAATACAAGAACAATACATACATCATAAAACAGGCATTGAAATATTCACATTCATGGGAAAACATAAGCCTTGATGAAATCTGTATTAAGCTCTCTTTTAAGAACCTGGTTAAAACTTGTTAAAACTTCATTACAATTCAGATTTTATACCTACCCTTGGCCAGAAGACTACACTGCATCAGTTATGACAGTCAGATGGAAAATTACTGAACAGTTGCTGGCTGTACACATTTTAGTTTACAGATCCTGTCCCCTCCCTTCAAAAAAAAAGGCAAATAAAGCACTCAAAGTTACCAGTCTAATTGACTATTTTTTAACATAATGATTAATCTAATTGGAAGCAAAAACATTGCTACTGTGTCTCAATCTAAGGAATAAAAGGATCATACAGAAACCTTTCCTATAGAATGCAAGTTCTCTATTTCAGTTAAGGAAGGAAGGAAGGAAGGCCACTTCTGCCCAAGTTCAACACATAAAATATTTGGTTTGAGAATTTAAGACAGAAGGCACTTTGAACATTCTGATGTAAGATGTTAACCACAGAAACATACTGTCACAATTTCATTTGGGTTTATTCAAATCGCTTAAAAAAATTCTTCTTACTGCATGTACTTATTAAAAAGAGTAATGACAACATTACTGTATTTCACCTTTAGTTATTTTTACCTGTAGTAGTTTTCCTGATTAAGTAAACAAGTGGCAAGTCAGACCTAAAGTTTCCAAATCCAATATGTGATTCTCAACCAGTTAGACTAGACATCTGATTAGTTGGTGCAGAATGAAACAATTATGGGAAGCACTATGGAGCCACCAAAGAGAGCAACCTTACTCTGGCGTGCTTGGGCTGATATTGGTTATTTCAAAGTCATAATACTGTTTGGTTGACTGGCACCAATAGTAAGGAAAAATATTTGCGTCAAAGTTCGACTGCTGTAAAGAGACTTTACCTAAAAACATCATATTAATATTTCCAGATTTTCTTAAAAGAAATCTACCCATTTTTCCATCATTAGTGTCCTGAAGGCCATTAAGTCTGGTCACATGACTCACACTGTAAGGTCACAGTCAATCCAGTTTTAGGACTAGACACAAGCTTGACTTGAACGTCCAAATTTAGTTTCTTCCTTTCAGAGGAGAGAGATGAAAAGGAACTGACCACCCTATTATTTTTGCTGTCAATACTTCTCACAAGATGCTATCTGTATGGGCTTACTATTTTCACTATTTCATCAGTCAACGTTGAGCTGACAATTCTTCATTGCTACACTTTAACTAAACTGTACAGTAAGTTCTGCAGGGATGGATCCAATATTTCTAACCTTTATTTACAAATATCACATAAATGGATTCTAGTTGAATCTACATGTTTAAATCCATCAGCTAAAAACAGATTACATATTGTAAACATGGCAATATTTAATACAGTATCTATTCTAAAATATTTTCATGTCATGATCACACTTGTTATACCTGAAATTGAATTTATACACATTAGAGAATTACTAGCAATGGTTGCTCACTCTACAATTGGGGGAAGGGGGTTAGGGCTACATTTTATTATTTCAGAAACATCTTCAAAGTAAAGTTAAAGCTTGTCTTTGATTGGCTCGGCGTATCCTTTGTATCCATATTTAAACTGAAGATTGACACAGAAAATAGCTAGGGCCCTTTCTAATTTACAGGAATTTAAAAAATCAGTTTAAGATTCTTAGGGGAAGTGTCTGTTATGAAGAAAAAACAAAAACAAACAAACAAAAAAAACTGCTGCAAAATAAACTTAATGGAAAGAGGGACTTCAGACTGTCAGTTAAAAGTTCATCAGGTTGTCAGTCCTGCTTGGGCTGCAGCTGCCGTTTCCAGGCCTCATTCAAGTAAACTAGTCGTTTGTAGTTGATAATAAGAAGAATGAAGTTCAGCATGTATGTGATGACGCAGATGATGCAAAACTCCTTCAGCACAAAGTACAGAATGTAGGCCAGGTACAAAGACCCTACCACAGACACGATGGAGGAGGTCATGAGGATTAAAGCTGCCACTGCGCTTGCTGTCATGCCTGCAAGAAAAAGAGACACTTGGCTCAATCAGGCCTTGACACTGTTGACACTGGAGAGAAAGCTTCTGGGTTAAAAGCTAACATTTTGTGATTTGCTGCAGTGGTGGAATAATATTGGCCTTAACTGTGAAACACTATGAAACTTGAGAACAAAAACTACTGGTCTATTTTGTTAAAATTATGCAGTTTGGCTTTGCAGATAACACCAGTTTTATAGCTGCACTTTTTTGATCTCTCAATACTCCAGGTGAAATATTATTACTTATTTCATAACTGGCATTAGTTAGGATATGCACGGAAAGAAAACACACGACCTTGCAACATTATGCAGTGAAGGTGATATGTAAAAGAGACAGCCCCAACTTTCCTAATGAATAAAGGAACATGAGGACCACAACCTTCTCTTCCAACCTGGATACATTTGGTCTTTTTCACTACAGGCTCCCCATCTGTGGAAAGTAAACTTTGCTTTACCATGTTTAGATCCAATTTCTCAAAAATCCATAATAGTAGATGATTACACCAATGTGGTGAAGAAGCTTAAAAAAAAATCTTGATAAACGTTGCAGAAAGGGCTCACCCTGGTGGATAAGGCAAACCACATTTGGCCTGTTGGCCACATGGGGTCAAACCGAAACAAGGAAAAAGCAGTTAAGCATGGTTAAGTTTGTGTGTAAACACCTGCCAGAATTCTGGACTTTCTCTATCTTCACATGTATTGTTTTGTAATTTCCTATAACCAACAGTAGTGAGAACATGCACGTTTATTTTCAAGAAAAGAGAATAAACTGCCTCTTACCCAACACTAATGGAATAAGAAAAACAGGAACGGTAAAAAAATAAGAAAAAGTGGTAGTAACTTTAAAGAGATTAATTAAGGTGCTGAAATCCCTGGTGCCTGCTGGAAAAAAGGAAAGGTCATAAAAAATTGACTCTGGGCTGTGGGTCAACCACAGGGGGCTTGCCTTGCAGCCCACCCCGGGGTCTAGTCAGTTTCAGCTAATAGTACTTTAATACGGCTCTTGAATACTAAGATGCTGTTGAATTACTTATGCCAGGGATTGGCAAATGTGACCCACCACCTGCCTTAGAAAATGTTTATTGAACCCAGTTACACTCATTCATTTATGTATTGCCTGTGGCTGCTTTTACACTCTGCCACGGGAGAGTTGAGTAGTTGCAAAAGCCTGCGCAGCCTAAACTATTTTCTATCTGGTCCACTACAGAATTGTCTGCTGTCCCCCAACCTAAGCTAAACAACTAAAATTTCAAAAACTAATACTGTCACCTTAATTTTATTTAAGAAAGCTAGTTTCAAAAGACATGAACAAGTCATTTAATTTCTCCATGCCTTTCTTTCCTCAACTGTAAAATTGAGATAATAATCAAACATAAGACTGTTAGGAGGGTTCAATGAGCTAATAAGTGAAAAGCACCTTAGAAAAGTACTTAACAGTAAGTGCTCTATAAATAGTAGCTATTAAATACAATAATATCAAACCTGTCCTAATGCCATGCCATGTAACTGCGTAACCTGTTTCAAATGTGCTGCAACTCTAAATAAATGATGGTATAGTCATGCAATGGAATATTTTGCAGCTGTAAAAAAGAATAAAGATGCTGTAAAGAATGAAGATGGAAAGATCACCAAAATACATCAGTTAAGCCAAAAACAAAGAATGAAAAAAGCAAGCTGTAGAACAGAGTGTACAGCATCTGCCTTTTGTATTAAAAGAGGAGGAAAACTAAGATTATACATTTGTATTTTCTTGTACAAAAAGAAACTGGGCAGAGGGGGACGAGTGGGAGAAGACTTTTCACTGATACTATTTTATGTTTTTGACTTTTGAACCATGTGACTGTATTACTTACGGAAAAAATTAAACTAAAAATGCTGTATCTCAAACAACTTAGGAGGGAGTGAAGATGCTGTGCTTTGGAAAACCACCAGGAATTCAAACATGCCTCCAGTGCTAAGAGCACTGACATGAAAAATGCACATAAAGAGTCTGGGGGAAAAATGACTTCAAAAACTATTACTACTTAAAATATGCATACATAATGAAATTAACAAACTATAAATTTGACTATTTCACTTCTTTCTCCAAAAATTAGTACATTCAAAAGCTTTTCATAAGCTCTTTCAATAGGAAAACTGAACTACTGTCTTATATTTGGGCTCATATTTTATATTCTTTTTTAGCATCCAAAGAAAACAAATATATGGAAGAAAAGATGAACCCCCACCAATGCCCCAGGTAATCACCAGACCCTTTTCTATGCATTTACATGCATATATATAAACATCCCTATTAGGCCATGCTTTACCATTTTCACTAATCAGTCTTGATGATCTGTCCAGGATAGATACACCTTTTAATGGCTACATAATATTTTCTAGTATGGATACACCTATTGCTAAGCTACTTCTCATTTTTTGCTATTTTAAAATATACTGATAGAGTCACAGATAAAGAAATACCAAGAAGCCAAACCAATAATGTGAATAATTAAAAAGCAATTAAAAAAAATACTGGTATGACTATCCTTGTGCATGCATACATCTTTGTATTTCTTCAGAATAAATATATAGACACAGAACTGGACAAACTTGATAGGACTATTGAGAAAAAGATTCACAACTTGCATCATAACAAATCAAGATCAAAGAGGTAAATACATTTTTAATAAATCAAATCACAGAAGGGCTGACAGATAATGGAATTAAATATTAAAGACTAAAATACAAAGGCAAAATGGGTGGATTTAACTATAAAAGTATAAACCTTTTGTATAATAAAGATTCACAAAACATAAAGGGTAAAATATTTGTAGCAAACATAAAAAATGGACTATTATCAGGATCTTAATATCTAAATTAGCAATGAAAGGAAATTAAAATATAACAAAATTAAAATAATAAGCTACTATTATATAACTATTAAATTAGAAATTTTATAGATAACTTTTTAAAAATGAACACCAGTGAAGCTTCAAGGAAACAAGGCAATTGGGTAAAAACCAACTTGGCAAAACCTATTAAGATCCGTAAAAAATATCAGTGTCTTTTGACTCAGAATTCCATACCTGGAATTTTACTTTGTGGAAATAATTCAAAAGGGTGTGTGGGGTGTGTGTGTGTGTGTGTGTGTGTGTGTGTGCATGATCTTTAAACAAAGTTGTTCAATGCAGCATTATTTAGAACATAAAAAATGTGAAACCTAGATGTCAACATAACAAAACACGTAAGAGGATAGACAAATATGAATACTATATAGACATAAAAGAGTCCACAAAAAATTAAGTGAACAAAGCAGAGATAATGAAAATAGAGGATATATAAAAGTGTTGGAATTTTGACTATCGTTCATGTTTAATGTTTTCTCAATACATAATTTTAAAAATAGTTATAGAGTCTACAAAATAGTAAGGAAAAAAGGTTTCAGGGAAGCCTGGAGTAATTTCCCTGAATGGGACTCATTTTTTTAGACGGACTTCATGGGGTGCTGTTCTTTCTGATCAAACACCAACAGATAGCAAGTTCAGCAATATCGTTATCAAAATCTTAGTGAACAAAGTTTTCACAACAAAAAATGTGCTACAGACTAGTGGTTCTATCATTAGCATATGGTTTTATTTAATATAAATACACACTTCAGTGCAAATACACAAAGTACTAAATGGAATATAATAAAATGAACTTATTTTTATATATTGCTGCATAAATACTTACCAAGTAATAACTGTAGTATATAAAATATAAGTCCAAAGACACTGTTTGGCTGGTTTAATACACCATCCTTTCCAAAAATGGAACCCAAAAGACCAAATCCTCGACCCCATCTGTAAAATAAGGAAAACCAGTAACCCTATATTTGAGTTTCCCTATTTTTAAAAAATGTAAAATTATCAGAGAATGTTGTCCAATTCTAAAATCAATTAAGTTGCCAAATTCCTTAAATGTCTTTTGTTTAAAGAGTAATTTACCCCAAATAGGGAGGCAGGTCATTAGATTGCTATATGGCATCTAATTGAAAATAGTGATCTAAAATTAACATTTAAGTTGCTAATTCCTATACATTTTTTTCCCCAAAAGGAGAACAAAGTATTCTTTTTCTGATGGCTTTTGTATTTGTAGAGGTGGCCTCTCTCAATTTAAGCCAGGGTTTCTCAGCAGCAGCACCTTGGACATCTTGGGCCAGGTAATTCTTTGTGGTAGACTGTCCTGTGTATTGTAGGATGTTCTAGAATCATATCTTAAAAGCAAAATGTTGATATAGTCTATGTCCCATAAATTTTCATTTGCAGTTAAGCTGTTAAATTTGCATTTAATGTTTTCAGACTCTTTTCTTATTTAAAAGAAAAGGATTATTAAATTCTGTTTTAAAAACTTGATACAAATATCAAACTAACATTTATTTTGGGGAAAAAATCTTTGAAGATAAATTTAACTCCAAATAAGAGTGCTTTTTAAATACCAAAAAGAAAACAACCAGTCTAGTAAAACCTAAACTATGGTTCTGAAAATAAACTTGTTTTATCCTGAAAACAAGATAAATGATTCTTTATTAGTCACAGTTGTTTAACAGTATTCAGAGTCCAAGAAATACAGTGAAACCCCTTCATAATGATGATGCTGCAAAAGAATAACCCCAATTTTACAATGAAGAGCGCTGTGAAGATTTTTATTATACAGTTATACATTTCAAGGAACACAACATCCTCTCCATTCTATTCATTCATTATTTTACTCACCAAATATTTATTAAGCACGTACTAGGTGCAGACACTGTTGGATGCTAGGGTCCGGGAGTGAATAGTTCAGACAAGGTGCTGCCCTTATGGAGCGTACATTCGATTTAGGGAATGGAAGTAATATGCATGTACACAAATGACTAAGTCACTTTCAGATACACAGGAAAATTTGGGAGGAGGAGTTGGCTCTAGATCAGTGCTTCTGAAAATTTAAAATGTATATTCACAATGCTGATGCTGCTGGTCTGAAGACCACCCTCTGAGAAGCATGGCTCTCTGTAAAGAAAGGCAGAGGAGCTACTCTAGCTGGATGTCAGGGAGGACCAGTTTTTAGGAATTAAATTTCGAGGCAAGTCCTGAACGATGAGAAAAAGCCAGTCTCATAAGAAATGGGAATTGCAAAGGCCTATGGGGCAGGGATGAGTTATGAGTCTGCAAAAGGCCCTCATGGCTGCGGAACAGCAGTCAGGCAAGAGTTAAAGGGGAATTATGGCAGTCCAATCATCTGAATTATTTAGGACTTTGATGGCAAAGCCATGATAAAGAATTTGACTTTTGTTCTAATTGCAATGGGAAGGCATTCAATGTCTTTTTTTTTTTTTCAGATACTGGGGACTGGGGATTGAACCCCAGACCTTGTATGTGGGAAGCCGGCCCTCAACCACTGAGCCACATCAGCTTCCGAGTTGGCTTTTTCATTTATTTTGCTTGTTGTTTGTTTTTGTTTTTTTTTCAGGAGGCATGGGGAAACAAACCTGGGACCTCTCTTGAGCCACATCCCTGCTCCCCCATGTCCTTGAAACAGGGGAGTAAGATAAGCTTATTTATGTTGTAAGATCACAGTAGGGGGATGTGGTAAGAGTGGAGAAGGGGAGAAACTAGATGGAATCCAACTTCTTAGCCTTATCTGAAGTGGGAATTCCAATTTAAATCACTGCCTTTGGCAATGGAGAGATAATCACTGCCCAAATGACCACAGGCACACAGAATTGGTTTAAATTCAAAGCACTAGCCTATGCCTAATTATTCATATAGGGTTAAGTAAAATTTTTCCTTGGAAACAATAGAGCATCCAACCAATGACTATATAATTTTATCAAAGTAATACACACATAAGGTTTGAGAATGAAATAACACTAAAGCTTTATAAAACAAAATAGACATGTTCTCTATTCCAGCAGCACCACCCCCATGCTCAGTTCTGTCCCCCAGAACCAACTCCACTTCTTTTTTTTTTTTTTCATAATTTTTTTT